>JBBPLF010000051.1:0-92488 GCA_038089615.1 Aureoboletus auriporus
ATGCACATTATGTATTGCTAATACCATTCTGGGTGCTTACAATATTTTTATGGGTGAGTAGTGGGCAGCTGGTGGTTGCGCTTTACAGGCTTACATAATTAGTCATTGTTTCATAATTGCACAAGCCTCTGAGCAACTTTAATCTCCGCTACAACTTCGGAAGATGATGCCGGTCTTTTTGCCACAGACCAAACAATGCCAATCACGTTAGCTAGCTAACGACTAGCTAACGATGACTACTGAACAGGCTCTAAGTTTCCAGCAAGTAGACTAGTCTGACTAGAGCATGCATTCCTCACGGCAATGATTCAGAGCTATAGCCGACCACCGTTCGCCCGGCAACCCGGGCCCGTTCGACTTGTGAGAAACACCGAGTCTACTGCAGGCTGTGTGCACTGTACAGCAGGTAAATCACTGCAATCGATGTGAGCTTGCAGAGCTTTTCTTGTCGTGTCCTCATTCCTAGATACATTCCATATTTCGATGCTGACGACTGCTTGCTCATGACTATCCATTTTACAAGTGAATCACGGTCGAAGCCTACCAAGCCACCCGCACAAAGATTGCTGTGGTCAACACCTGGCACGCTCGTCTGAAATCTACCATTCAGAACTAAATCAGTCGGTCGCATTTCGCCGTTGTCTAGAAACTGCCCTCCGATTGCTCGATCTCGCTGTTCTCTTCCATCGTTGCCTCGGCATCTTAATTATCGGCGAACAACACCCGATTAAAACCACAGATCGGCGAAACTCGGAGGTCCTAGCAGTGTAGCACAGGATAATTGTGTATTCAGATGCAACTTTAAAATACAAGAAACGGGAAAAAGAGATAACGAGGGTACATCAAAAACCTGTCCTTTACAATATCATCTTGATGGTTTCCCTCACGAACTCAAACCAGCTCCCATGAAACATCCGTTGGAGAAGTGCTGGTAGAAAGTAAGGTTGATAACGACAACCGATCGACATCATGTGTCAGATCAGAGACAGTGCGCAAAAGCATGAGCGGCGGTGGAGGCGACGGAACATTATTGGTGGCGTCTGAGAATGCAGAAGAAAAATCGAGGGTAGGGAGAACAAGATCATGGCGTGCACTTGCGTTGGCATGCACGGGTGGGGGAAACAGATCACATTCATCGTTAATGGGTACCTCAGAGAGGCACGACGAGTCAACCTCGACGCTCTCGAGTGAGGCCGACTCTGAAGGGATAGCATCCTGTTCCAAGTTGGCGAGCGGAGCCAAAGTAGGATGATCATCTGGGACGGTTTCTTGGAGCGAATACCACTCCGCATTGTCACCAAGAATAGCACGGACACGATGAGCGTTCCAGCCCCTAAACGTGACGCGCAAAACGGTGCATTGCTTCTCCCGTTCATCATGACGGGGCCCAAATGCATATGCATCTACATTGACACCAGGATCATCCCAGACATTTGCATTGTCCAATCTGGAAAACAAAGTTGACACTCTGAGTGAATGCAATTGGTGACTAGTGTGCATAGACGCCAAGTCAGAGATTGGGAGTAAGGGGTGTGCACCATCAGCGTCAGTGCGAGCGGACAACGGCAGGCGAGCAGTTGGGGATGGGGCCAGAGGGATAAGAAGGTGAGTAGTGACGGCGGGAGTAGATTCGACTGGGAAGTAGACATCCACTTCGGATGAGGACTCGGAAATGAGATCCTTTGGCTTTGGCTTGAGCATTTCGTTCGCCTTTCGAATCATTTTGTTCTGCGCAGCGCGGCGGATCCTGCGAGCCTCTTTCTTCTTCGTCTTGACATCCCACTCGGCCTCCCATAGAGCCCTGGTAGCAATAGGGACGTTGTCGACCATGTTCTGGAAGATGGGACGACCCGAGTGGAATGCGCGAGCTGAGCCGAGGCCAACGTGAGCTACATTTGCAGGGACTGCGGGTGGTTTGGGGAGACGAGGTGGGGCGAATGGGCGCGAGAGTGCATGTCTTACGGGGAGAGAGAAGTTGGCATGAATAGGACGGATAGGCGCTGGGCGCGGGATGTGGGGGGGAGCGGGGGCGGTGGAGTGCGGGAGGAGGTGTGAGAAGAATGAGCGAGTGAAGGATACGAGCGGGGTGTGGATGCCTCTAATGCCAATCCCCGCCTTGAGCAGGCGACGTGCACCGTGCGAGACAGCCGCCATGACGAACGGATCTCACGCGTCCTCGCTCTTTTTATCTCCCTTGCCGGGAGCATACGCTGGCTGACTAAGCACATCGGCATCTCAGGTTCGCACATACTGAGGCTACTTTCTATGTATACACGATTGAAATATAGCAAAATGCTGGATAGTCATAGATAGGCTCATTCGACAGTATCATATGCCGCTCTACAGATAAGTATCACCAAGGACAACACTGGCATGCGTTCTCTACACATGTCCGATTCCCAATCATACTCACAGCGCTCGTGCATAATCATAACTAGGCGGCGCCGTTTCCATTGTCGTCCCTCCATCTCTAACCTCGCTCATCGTCGACACCCATTGTGGGATCCCTACTGGCGTCGGTATTTGCGACGGCACTGATCTACTGCTCGAGTCGAGATGCCACTCTGGGTCAATGACACCAGCGCCTTGTGGATTCGCAATCATGCGTTCCAGTACGCGTGCGACGACCGGCGCGGGTACGTTATTGGTGAACAAGCTGTTGACAAAGTCTGCTTGTTCGTCCGTCAGAGCTGGACGTGTGCCTGAAACGTCCATACTCCTGGTTTGGTCTCGCCGTGAAATACCCAAGATTGGATGTGATTTTTCGTTAGAATAGCTGATGGATCGTACTGCCGGCTGTGGCGATGGGGTTGGCGGGGATGCATCTTGGTCTCGAGGTGTGGCTGTGTCTGCAGCACGGATTGATACGGGCATAGACAGAGTATCACTGGCATCGCCACTTGATGCGGCGCGCGTGTGAGAGATCGGACTTGAATTACTCTGATCTTGAGCTGACAGATTGCCAGCCTCCATGCCTGGCCATGATGGTAAAGGACGCGACGTTCCAGAGGGTTGGTTAACGGATAGTGCAGCAGGACTTTCGAAAGGATTTACACCAGGAGGATCAATGCTGGAAAGCGTGGCCTCGAGTTGTGGTGAGAAAAGTGGGGTGGGTCTATCATTTAGTGACTGTTCGTATCGAAGGCGGCGGCGGCGACGCAAGCAAAAGAACATTAGACCGATGAGGGCGAGCAGCCCAACACCACCCCCAACACCACCACCTACAGTGGCAGCGACGTTAGTTCTAAAAAAGGTAGCATGAACTACAATCGATTAAGGTTGAGGGGAAATCTCACTGTTCTGATGTCGAAGATGAAGAGCCGGTCGAAGTAGCCGTGACGCCGTTTCCGGAAGATGCACTTGATGGCGGTGTCGTCACTCCAGATGACTGAGGCACCAAAGACTGCGTCGATATGACAGATACCACAGAGCCAATTGTGACAGTCTCGGCAAGCTCGGTGTATGTCTGGGCCCCTGCTGAGTTCACTTGTACAGAACTGGTTTGTATGGTGGTGTAAGCGGGGGGCGTGGGCGACGATGCCATCGAAGATGGAGACTGCGTGGGTGTAGAATTTGGGGTGGAGCTTGGGCTCGGACTGGGACTAGGACTTGGGCTCGTGCTCGTGCTCGGGCTCAAGCTTGGAACCGAATTTGGATCTGCACTGATAACCAATGTTTGGTTGACGTCGATATAGTCCAGCATCATGCCACTAAAACCGCCATTCCAATCCAGTACTGTCATCATGGCGGTGTGGGTTCCAGATTGTATGTTTTGTACACTGAAGAGGACGACGCCGGGGACATAGTATTGTGGAGGTGATGGTGCGTCGAGGGATTCCGTCGTTGCCGTTCCCGAGTCTATTGAAAGAGAGGCCGACATGCCTTGAGGTCCAGCTTGTAGAACGTATATGGTTAATCCAGAACCTGAGGTCAGAATAGGGTGAAATTTGTCTCGTGTCCTCGTTAGAAAAGCAATAGGGAGCGTACCGTTGAACGAGAACTGCACTGCACAATTGTTCGAAGTATTACATGGTGCGTCTACCGGGCCGGGTTAACACAGGTACAGAATGCTCCGTCCTTATCGTTCACTTACAAGTGCTAGCAAGCGCCGTCAGGTCTACCTTGAGAATGGAAATCAACACGACTGAAGTACTCACTATGTGCCATCAAAACACTGAGTCGCATCTACAGTCTGCATCGTTCCATTCGGCAATCCAATTTGGAGAACTTCTCCACTATCAGAACCGAATGGACCCCATACTGGTCCAGCAGGATTTTCAGAGAATTGAAGTGTCGAATAGTCGCTATCGTCGATGGTATAATCCGCGTAGACGAGCGCAGCATAGAGAGACGTGACAAAGAGTAGAGGAAAATGTCGAAACATCATGAAAAAAGGGGGCAAGCCCCGCCCAGCTTGAATGCCTCAAAATCAGAGCACTTGGGATCACTCAAGGGGAGGAAGAGACCAAGAGTGGGAGATCCCGGCACGAACAAGGGGCACCGTAGCCATTTGCGGTCTTGATGCTAGAGCGTTGGTCCAATCTCGCGAACCATGCGATGCTTGTGCGTTATGGGCGCACAGGTCTGATGATGATCAACCAGGGGTGACTGCTCTGCTGCCGAGAATTTCACGTAATAATATGGGCTCCGAGTCCCGGGCCTCCCCTCAGGCTAGAAATGCTATAAGACTTCAAGTCATGCGTTGAATCTGCGTACGCTGCGGTATGCACCTGGTCAACGATCGGAACGTGAACATATCCGAATTTCAGATGGGTTGTGGCGAGTCTCTACTGTAAAAGATAGTGAGTGATAACCGCTCGAGCCTTACCAAGTTGCCACTGCCCTGCCTAAGCCTTAAGAAGATCGTTATTACTCTTTGTTTTTGTTTTCCTTTATTTTGTAACGTCTTGACGCAATCGATCTCCTTCAACATATTTCGGTGAGACACTAGCATCCACTATCATCCAATTTCCAGAAACATTCCGGGATACGCTCGAAAAATGCCTGAGCTCTGATTGAACGTCGACGAAACATAATCGATTAATCCATAATGTGATTCCTCATCGAGTGCTTATAAGTGCATCCCCATAACACATAACCCAAAGTCATCTATCGAAGTGTAACCAATTCTTTTGAGATGTTTGTTAGTCACTAGTGATAGACCGAGATATTTCGACAAACCTTCGCCCGATGTAGGGTGAATTGCGACCGTGTCATCCAGATCTCTTTTGAGTGCTGTTTCCAACGATAAGCGCGAGTAATCCTGAAAAAGTAATACGTACCGCCCATCTTGACAGCGACCGCAAAACCTTGCAGAATTTCATCACTTCCCAATCCGATGATATGAACTCCGACAACACGTTCCTCTTCGCCCACGACAATGAGTTTGTAGACAGTGGGTTCCTTGTGATGTTCCGTAATCTGCGAGAAATACAACGCGCGGAACGATGACTTGTCTGGGATCAAAACGACATCAGAAACCGTGGTTCAAAAAATTCATGTCCGACGTACAAATCTTCACGTCTTGGCCATATCTCTGGTATGCTTCTGGTTCTGTGAGACCTACGGTACCGATGGTGGGATGCCTGTGCTACATTAGTATCATGCCACAAGGGTAAAATATCAGCTTACGAAAAGACAACAGAAGGGATGTTCTCGTATGAAAGTTTGTCACCCTTGAACTTTTCGGGGCCGAAGAGTCTATTGGACAACCGTCTTCCTGCTGCGATGGCGACAGGGGTGAGCAGGGCTTTCCCTTGGACATCACCGATTGCATAGACACCCGGTACGTTGGAATTCTGGAATTCATCAACGACGACATCACCCTTCTTGTCGAGCTTAATTCCAAGTTCTTCCAGTCCAAGGCCATCTGTATTGGCATGTCGACCAATAGCCCAGATTAAGCAGTCAGCTTCGATGGCTTGTCCGTTGTCATAGTAGATTGTGAGTGTTTTTCCTTTCTCTCCTTCTATGCGCTGGATTGTAGAACCCTTGTGAATTTTAACCCCGGTGTGTTCCATCCATGGCGTCAATGTGTCCTGCAGAATGGGGTCGAATGTGCGTAGGACTTTGTCACGCCGGATGAAAAGATGAGTGTCAGAACCGAGTGAGTTGAGAACGCCAGCGAATTCAACAGCAATGTAACCAGCACCGACGATTGCAACACGCTTGGGTTGCTCTTCCAGATCAAAGAATCCATCAGAATTGATACCAAGGCTCGCTCCAGGAATCTCAGTATCCGATGGGGTCGACGGACGTCCGCCGGTAGCGATTGTGATATGGTCAGCGTGCAGCGTGTACTTCTGACCGTCTGGGCGGGTGACCTCAATGGAACTGGGGGATGTCAAGCGTGCGAAGCCAATATGATGTTCCACCTTTTCCTTTTCAAGATTGCTTTCATAGATGCCATTCAGCCTGCGAATGTATGCATCGCGCTGAGGCTTGAAGGCCGCCCAGTTAAATTTAGGTTCTGGAACCCCCTGGAAATGGTAGCCTTCGGATGCATGGCGTAATTTGTCAGCCAAGTCGGCGGCATGCCACATAATCTAGCAAATGGTCGACAATGCAGTCGATATTGCATCATAAATATGTGCGCACCTTCTTGGGAACACATCCTTGGGGACATCAGAGTGCGTGACCGCCAGAAGGTAGCAAGTGGTAGAACCACTCACCAACGTTCACACAAGTACCGCCCAAGTAAGCGGAGACCTCAACGAGAGCGGCTTTCTTGCCGTAGAGGGCTGCGCGACGCTATGACGACAATCAACTGAGAAGCGGAGCACCCTTGAGATGACTTACCGAAGACGCGACGCCACCGCTGCCACCTCCGATACAAATATAATCGTAGCGTTCATGCTGAGGGCGATCTACTGGTGTCATCTTGACTGGTGAAGAAGCGAAAGATCTCGACAACTATGAGATCATGAAAATTGGACAAGCGAAGAACCAACGGAGATTATACCTGGTGAAGTCGCGAAAACGCACGATGAGCGGACAATAACGGATAAGATGCAATTTTTGCTGCGGACACTAAGGAAGAAAGTCGGACAACTTTGGATGAAGAGGAGTGAGAGATAAGGTGGACCCAAATCATTCTCAGCAGTGGCTTTTTATGTAGATGGGCCCCTCAGCCGCTATGTCAGCCTCTAGAATGCGGTCATTATCAACCAGTCGCATCACGTGGTGTGACTAAGCTAATAATCGGTTCGATTCCGACAGCAGAGGGCGCAGGCAGTATGGCAGATATGGTACAGTCGGTCAAGTGGAATCGATCTACGAGCCCATTGCAAGTGTTGTTGGTGATGATCGATGAACAGTCATCAGCATACCATCAAGCATCTGCAAGCATCAACTTTTATCCAGTTCCCATGTGACCAAAGCTGCAACTTGTTCCGGAAATCCTTTAGTCACCAAACGGTTGCGGATTTATCCCGTTAAGCAAAGGACGGCCCATTTCATTCCATCAGACTTGGCGCCAATCCTCTTGACATGCGCGTGGGCCTTGGCAATCATCTGCATGGTTGTCCATCAAGGGTGGCTCGCAGCCTGTCGCAGGTGACGACAGGATGATGGCTTCTCAAGCAAGGCTTCGGCACACACCAATGCAATGAATGCATCATCGCCCATTTCCAGACGATGTGTTGTGTTGACGTGTTTGAGTGGCACGTCGAGAAGAAAATTGAATCTACCCATAAAGAGTTTGGGGATGTTGGATTGACGGCCGAGCTGCACAAGGTGATAAGGTGTCTCGCATGCCAAATATGGTCGATACCAAGGAGTCGTGTCGTTGGGGAGCGGGACTTGTGTGCGAATTGTAGCGAGTCTTGCAGTTGTTCGTGAGAGTAAGCATCCGAGCCTACGCTGTGTGGGCTATAAAGCTCTGTCAAGGAAGAATATATATGATAGTAAATATGCACATCGGTCGTCGATAAACCAAAGACAGCTTATTGTTCACCCTCCAGAAAATGGGGTCTGTGTCACTCTTCTCTTCAAGGCGGGACATGGCATCGCCGATCCTAAAGAGGACAGAGCTCGCCATGAAGATGTCGTCGTGCAACTTGTAAAGTGTGTTTCGACCTGGCGGAAGGCTTTAGAAAATAGACTCTGGACAAGGAATGGACACGTACACGAAAAATGTGTGTCCTGTTCTGGAAGTAATAAAGAGGATGGCGTTGAAAAGATGCAGACATGGCGCTTTGTTGATGGATCAAGCAAGGAGAAGCTAGGAGAATGGCCACAAATGGTGAGGGCGATGGAGGGAGTAGCGATGACGAAAACTGAGCGACTAGGTTGGCAGGGTCGGGATAGATGAGGGGAAAAGAAGGAGAGGCGGAACTGGTAAGTACTTAGTCTTAAGGAAGTACCTGAGTGTTGGATGAAAGAATAGAGGCACATCCTAGCATTATGTGAGATCGGTAGCGGCGCGAGCACGCGCCATAGTAGTTCCCGACTCTTGAGGGTATCACCCTGGCGCGATCGCTCTACAGACGGACCTCGTCTTCAAAAAAACTTTACCCTCACAGTATTTCGTCTTGCAACCGTTGGGTATACAATTGCCATGGGATGAGAAACCCAGCCGATATTCGCCTATGGTCTTGGTGAAGATCGACAACACCACCTGACGAGGTGATGGAGGTGCACTGGAGATTCCTGGGTGACAGCACCCGAGACTGCAAGAGAGATACCTTCCCATAACACTGCCAGTGAGAGATGTGTCATCGTCGTCAGATGAATGGATGTATGCAGAATCCGAGTCATCGTTGTTAAATGCGCTGTGTTAGCTGTGTTAGCTGTGTTAGCGTAGGGTCGAGTCTGTAGCACGGTCAGGGAACGGGACGACTGTCAAGTGACATTGCGTCGTCGCCTTCATCGTTCTCAGCTGACTGGCTGGGGTGAGCAACGAGATTCAGATGAGGATATGATCGGGGTGACATATGTAGCATTATATGTATGTTCCCGGATCCCCGTCGCGTTCCATACACCATTCTACTGCCCATATGAAATGAATTAAAGATCATCACCAGTGGCGTTGACTTGACGGCTGCATTGGCGCTCGGGTTGGGGAGACATGGCACATATACACCGTGACAGCCTGTTGGGCGCCGGGGAAGTAGAATCTTAGTAGATACAGCACGAGTGGAACCCGGGCCGGTGCTGATGTTACCAAAAAAGTGAACACCATTTTCGGTGTCGACTCCGACCTTCACGATGTCCACTGGTGCGCACAATGCTGAGCTCACAAATCACCCCGTGTATGGTAAAAATGACATCTCGGATCGCAAAATATTGATTCTATATGCCACGGAAACCGGAACAGCCCAAGATGTCGCTGATCGGATCGCGCGAGAATGTCGCAGGGGTCACTTCCAATGTTATGTGTGCAATATTCGATCTTATCCCCCAGTAAGTGACGCGCCAGCTTCTTTCTGAATCATTCGTATTCTTCTCCTTATCCCTTAGGAAGAATTGATCTCGGAGTCTCTCGTCATTTTTGTTGTCTCGACCACCGGGTCGGGCATAGAGCCGCGTACTATGACGCCCTTGTGGAATTCACTGCTCCGATCAGATCTACCAAGCGATTTATTCGAAGACTTGGACTTTGCCGTATTTGGCCTGGGTGATTCTGCCTATGAAAAGTTCTGTTGGCCAGCAAAAAAGTTGGTTCGTCGGCTAATCAATCTTGGAGGACGTGAGTTCTGTGCTAGAGGGGAAGGGGACGACCAACATCAATTAGGGTGGGTTTCTTGGCTTGAAATTAGCGCCAAGTTGATCGACGATGTAGCATAGAAGGTGCACTGGATCCGTGGATAGAACAGCTGATCGCAATATTGGTGGAGTTATACCCATGTGGTGATTCTCTCGAAGTGTCCACAAAACTTGAGAGACCTCCACCTCGTGTCAGGACCGCCACCGTCCCACCAGACACGGATTATATGGACCCTCTGGATGTTGATGAGAAATATTGGAATGTGACAGTCAAGTGTAACCGCCGAATCACCGCAGACGATTGGTTTCAAGACGTCAGGCATTTCGAGTTTCTCTCGGAAAGAGACTTAGAGTGAGCGGGTGTCATGTCTTCTGGCCTGTATTTATATATGATGCAGTTATCTGCCAGGAGATGTTGCTATCATCCATCCAATTGCCCTAGATGCAGAGGTGGATAGCTTGCTAGTGTCTATGGGATGGGCGAATACTGCTGATGAGCCTTTTTCTATCACCCATGCAATGAAAGGTATGTCTTTGACAATCTTCTCTCATTTTTCTCACTGACGCACACAGACCAATCGTTACCCGAGCATACGCCTCAGGTTACAACGCTTCGTACACTTTTCACCCGTCACCTTGATTTCAACGCAGTTCCTCGTCGTTCCTTCTTTGAATTACTTCGGTGGTTTGCGACCAATGAAATGGAGCGGGAGAAACTGGATGAATTCGCCTCTAATGAAGGCGCTGTAGGTCATCTGAGAAAATGCTTGTTTGTTTACACCCTGAGCATCACATTATCTAGGAAGAGCTATACGATTATTGCCAACGGATGAAACGCACTATTGGAGAGGTGCTGACTGAGTTCCGGTCGGTACGAATACCCAGAGACTATGTCTTTGATCTATTCCCTTCACTTCGACCACGACAGTTTTCGATATCAAGCTCTCCAAACGTATGTTTTTGTTGTTGTTGTAATACACATTCGTTACTTACACCATGGCAGAAACACCCTCGTGAAGTTCATTTATGCGTTGCGATCGTCAAGTATCGCACGAAACTTCGGGTGCCACGAAAAGGCGTTTGTACGAGTTTTCTTGCTGCGCTTCAAACAGGTAGATGAGTCTTTCTCTCCGCTCAAAGTAGCGTACTGATGTTTTATTGGCATATCTAAGGTGACAATCTGCGCATCACTGTTCAAAACGGTTTGATATCGCTGCCGAACGACCCCAAAACACCGATTATATGTGTCGGACCTGGGACCGGGGTTGCCCCAATGCGAGCAGTCATAGAGGATCGTATTCATGCCGGATCTGAGGGTGAGTTGAAACACTCAGCGCATGCAATATCTCATATTGTATAGCCACAAGACTTTACTTTGGCTGTCGATCGGCCCTGAAAGATCAACATTACGGCGCAGAATGGGAGGCCTATGCAGAAGCAGGCAAAATTACATACCGTGTTGCATTCTCGCGCGATGGTCCGGAAGGCGCAAAGAGGACATACGTTCAGGACCTTCTGCGGCTGGACAAGGAAACTGTGTGGGAACTCCTCGGAATCCAACGAGGCACGCTGATAATTTCTGGGTAAGTCTTGGCAATGGGAGGACGAACAGCAAGGCTGAAAAAAGGGGTTGACCTTTAATGTAGGTCTTCAAACAAGATGCCTGCTGCCGTACGCGAGGCTGTGAGAGAGGCAGTGGGAGAGTTTGGGGGTATATCCACGAATGATGCAACAGCCTTTGTTTCTGTGATGGAACGCGAGGGGAGAATTATCGAGGAATGCTGGAGTTGAACAGGCTGCTGGCCAACCCGTGGCCGAGGACCTGCCATCACCAATAACAAGTACGCGACAGCGTTGAACATAGCGACGAAAGATTTGTGACTCACTTTGTTATCTATGGATCCCGGTGCAGCGAAGGTATCGCAACTTTCTGAGGTATGTAGGCGTGTTAAGCGGGTGAACTTCACCAGCTTGACACACCTCAGATATCTCGACCAAGGTTAAATGCATGGTCTCCGAGTCCGTGAATCTGACTTTGTTGTATTCTTTGAATGCATTGGTGAGTACATGACGCAGAATGTAAAGCTCTCCAGACCGTCACAAGTCGTGGCCGGCCAGGCGGAAAACCTGCTCGATTTCAACGACGCTCCTACGCAAGCGGGATAGCTTCTGGATTCACAGCAACGCAGATCTTACCAGGTTATTCTTCTGTTGCGGTAAATTTCTTCTCTGGAACATCCACAATTTGGTAGACGACTCCTGGGTTAGTTTGATGACCAGCCTGAGAGGCGTTCGTGTCAATCGTGACTACAGTGAATTCTCTTCAGCACGAAAGGTAAAGATCCCCAAAAAAAAGGATCTAGCTTTAGAATGACTGAATCTTCTCTTTCGTCTCCGTCACGCCAAAAAAATATATGAAAGAAATAGATATCGCACGGTACTAGTAGTGCTAGTATTGTTTATGTACTACTCACAAATTACTCTAAACACTACCGCACTGGCAGTGCCTCACGACCATGGCCTACTTCTTTGCATCACCGGTCGACACCGACGTTAAGCTCGATGGAGAGGAACTGCGCAAGCAGGTAGAAGTAAAGGGAGAAAAAGACAAAATCATTCAATGTCCTGTTTACTACGATGGTGATTCGATCAGCGGGCAGGTTCGTCATTTCTTTCCCTCAAAGCACCATGTCCGATACACTCACAGGTCATGATACGGGTACGCGATGGCAAGAGAATGTCGCATGAAGGTATCAAAGTCGAGTTCGTGGGCACCATAGGCATGTCCTGTTCTCTGTCTTGCTGCGGGCTTCCCTCATCCGCGCCATGTAGAACTCTTCTATGACCGGGGAAACCACCATGAATTCCTATCGCTTTCTCAAGAGCTGGCATCACCGGGAGAACTACGACAGGCGCAGACGTTTGATTTTCTCTTCAAGAACGTGGAGAAACAGTTCGAGAGCTATCAGGGCATCAACGTGAAACTACGGTCGGTTAGAGTGCTCTTGGTTGTTGCGCGCCTTCTGAAATTTGAAAAGATACTTTATACGAGTGACGGTTTCGCGGCGGATGGCGGATGTGACGAAAGAGAAAGACCTCTGGGTCCACTCTTATCGTATGCCCCCTGATAGCAACAACGCAATTAAAATGGAAGTTGGTATCGAAGACTGTCTGCACATCGAATTTGAGTACAATAAATCAAAGTAGGCTTCCTCTTTTCTCGCTTAGTGCGTCTGGTGACTGAGGATAACCAGGTACCATCTGAAAGACGTCATTGTCGGCAAAATTTACTTCTTGCTCGTTCGTATCAAGATCAAACATATGGAACTCTCGATCATACGGCGCGAAACTACAGGGTCACCACCAAATCAATACAACGAAAGCGAGACCATCACAAAGTTTGAGATCATGGATGGAGCGCCGGTCCGGGGTGAGTGTCATTTTCAACCAGGAAATTTGGGTATAGAGACGTTCGCTATGTAGGTGAAACTATACCGATCCGATTATTCCTTGGAGGGTTCGACCTTACCCCTACATTCCGCGATGTCAACAAGAAATTCAGTATACGTTATTACCTTAACTTGGTACTGATTGATGAGGAAAATCGGAGATACTTCAAGCAACAGGTCAGTTGTCTTTTACTGATGTTTACCGTGCCTAAATTCGAGTTGCACTTCAGGAGATTACGATATTTAGAATACCGGAAGTAGGTCGTCCCTATTGATGCATCTTTCCACCACTGAGATTATTTCATTAGAACTAGGTCTTCGTTAAGTTATCGCCGGGGAAACGAATGTTTCACCGCGCTTCACTGTAATTGTATGGAGATCCCCGACTCCCACAGGGTTCTCGTCGGGTAGGAAATTGTGGTACTTATCTCATTTTGTTTGCCCTTGTGTCGTCCTCTCAGCCCCGACAACTTACTGTCACATGAATGTGAGCCTACCACGCTGCCTGGTACATGTCCTAGAGGCCGTTTTGCCCTCGTAGCATCTCACTTTGAACATTTATATGGACACCACTCACCATATGTGCCACCGCCGTCAGTGTTTGTTGCCGGCATGACTGACATGACATCGCAAGTCTTGGGCCGCTTTACTTTCAACTGATGTTCTCTTCATGCTTCCTCTCTCAGGATCCCACACACAAGCCACCATATTCTGTACAATCCACTTCTCTGTGCCCTACGATGGCGATACCGACACCGACAATAATCAATCAATGGATGGAGGCGCGTCTTTAGCATCAGCCCCGACGACGACACTTTCTGCATGCGATATTTTCTGCGACCACATCAGCACGTATAATAGTGGTCTCCCACCACGGTTCGGCACTTCCATTCTAAAATGACGTTGGGATTTATATTCGGCACATGTCTGTCTTTCTCTCTTTTTGCGATTGGCAGTTCAAAACTGACAATTTCTCCAGCTCCACACGCGAGCTCGCCCAACCCTTTTCCCAATTTCACCACTGTTCGGCAGCCCGATACACATACATCCCTCCCTCATTTCCCACTATCTCCCCTCCCATCTTCCCGCCCCTTTCGACACGAAAAAAAAAATAACGGCCGGGATCGGGGCTATAGTACGGGAATTATAGTCAATCTCCATGTTTCGGGCCTAGGCCAAGGTCGACAAGCCTTTGCCAAGATATTGTTGGTGTGCGTCTACACTTGATTTGCGCCCAGGGAGTTGCTGGCATTCTTCGTTTTTGGTATATATAAAAAGGTCTCTGTCACGCAATCATGTGTGACCCTGGTCCCTCACACACCAGAATCTCATGCGTTTTGTGTTGTCGCTATGGAAACCCGTCGAGGAACAAACGCTGTCATGTCGCGCTGGGCGCAGCGAAAATCACAGGTAAAACGAACATTATGTTTTGTATGTCATCCATCGCTTATCGTTGTTTTGGAAGTACCAGGTTCGGTGTGAGCGTGCACGAACACCCACGGTTGGATGTTTCTTTAGGCCGATCAAATGCCATGCCTGAATCTTTGGGTTTGTAGTACGACATTGAGGTCGTGATACAGACGAAGATGACAGAACCATAATTTCTGACACACGACTGCCAATAAAAGCCAACTTGTTCAAATATTACAAGATTCTGACTAACGCCTTGGGCGCATTTAGGAAGCGGGCACCATGAATCACTGGATATGAATTATGGCAATGCCTTGTCTCCCCACACCAGGGTTTCGGGATCAGAAGATGGTTGTTCAAGCGCGGACTCGGATTTGTGGCTCTTCACTGCGTGCTTACAGTCTTCAAAGAATAGCCCCAGCATTCCTTATTAGCGATAATAAGGTCATAGTAGTTAAACCATGGTTGTAATTTCTGTTCCTCTATGTTCTGACTTACTTTTCCACTTCTTAACTTCCTTTCTCTCTGCTTGATGACCCTGACGCTGTTGGAGAGGTACGTAAGCTGCTACCCATTCTCTGTGCACCGACAATACACATACCTAGTTGCCTTTCTGCGCCAACTTCGTTGGACAAGGGTCTAATTTGACCAACAGTTGCTTCCTGATCCTTCTCACGTCGCCCGTTGTTGATATTCGATTTTAGAACCGCTCTATGATCGTCTGATCTATAACTCGATAATGATATCGATATCCAATCAGAAATCTATTTCAATGTTTACTCACAGCAGCCGTGCGTCAATGTCGCATTGCAGTTCGGATGATCGCAAGCAAAAGTGACGCAGTCACTTGACACTATATTTCAACAATGGGGTGACATTGCCCGTGGGTAATACCGCAGCATTCCAAGCAACTCGTGCCATCTATGTCAACAAGTGTGGTTGATGGCAATGTACGGATACACCACTGGTGGTATACCAACTTCATTCCCCGGTCTGGATGGTGGCATTGCCGCATCCGCTGAGTCTTGGATAGCTTGCATCCGAGTTGGGTGTTTCCAATGCCATTTTTGCCCGTGTCTATTATTGCGATTCCTGGAGTCAACCTGGAGGTAGCTGTTGGCTGAATTAAACTTTGGATGCCGAACGGCGCCGTGTTGGAGCAGACATGAGTATTGGTCCGGGTCCGGTGATCGCACGGTCTGTGGATGGTAATGAGCTAGCAATGATCGTGATTCCTCGAGAAGACTCCAACGTGCTTGTACTTCTTGTAGACGGGAAATCGGAAATCACACTCACCCTGTCCTCGAGGTGGCACTGCACCCTTTCCCTGAACGAGGATGAACCTTGAGCACAAAAACCACAGGGGCGTTTATAGCTCCAATTCGATCGTTTACTGCCAATGGCCGGGGTGAGTCACCTGTAATGTTATTAGATCGTGGTGAGCACTCGCACCCCATTGATCGTGGGGGCGCTTTCCCCCTGATATTTCACATTCTAGTGCACCCTAGGCTCCATTCATGAATCGTCCACGAGTGCTGATTAATTACCCAGTTTGTGCACTCACCCGCGAACTCCAAATTCACCGCAGTGCCAAGACACTTCTGGGGGGCGTGTCAGTATAGGTGGAAACGTTCCCCTGTGGAATATTAATATCCATATGGCTGTGTCTCATTGGAATCCGAGGTCTTCGCTACTTGTGGGTAGTGCCACATACTTATCAGTATAGGGTCTCTTTCTCCTCGAGGGTCGAAGAAACGCAGGTGATGGGTCTTTCACCTGCTCGACGCACGTTGGCCTACGTATTGCGTTGCGTCGATCAGCGGCAACAAGTATTCACATTCGCCGTTCCCGGCGGGAATCCCGCGCTTGTACCCAATCGACCCTGCACACACTGGCAAGACGGCTACCGCTTAGCGTGGATCAACATTTTGTTTGAGGCGTGCTCGGAAGCGAGCGCTGTCACGCTAATCGTCGGGCCGTCACGCAATGGCAGGGTTGACGTTCGCGGCTCGCTCAATCATGCTTCTCACCCAATATTGCGTCGCATAAGTGTGTCTCTCACACGTTCGCCCGTTTGATGGCTACATGCGTATCAACCAAACTTAACCCTAGGTTACACCATACGCCCATGCCGCATCAGGTGAGCCAAGGCTTCTCTTATCTACTGATCCATGTAAGTAAAGGATCCAGACTTCAAATTTGGCGATGCGGCAGTGTCTGCGACTACGCTGTGCAAATGCCAGTGTTGTGATCCGGCGGATGGATCTACTGGTGATCCTAGTCATGAGCTAAGTAGAGACGACGTACACCACTGTCAATGCAAACAATACGCGTCTGCCTTATTCTACCCTAACGGGGGAACTTACACGATTCCTGCCGGTCTTGTACGCCTCCCGGCGCATAAACCCCATAATCTGACCAACTTTAGCATGTACCCGCCGGTGTCATATTATAACTGTCACATCTTTGATAGTCCGTCCGTTCAATGGTGATATTGATCAGTGACAACGCTTATCAATGAGATGTGACTCCATGATTTGAATCTGCTGTTGGGATAGAAATCGCATCGTAGACAACGTTGATCGATACGTTGGTACACGGTTCGAGCCAGTATCCGTAGTACTCCTTCCTTTCTACCATTGAGTGGGCCGTCGGAGTTCCGGCGCGTTGCCATAAGCGCCGCGGCGGCAGTTGAGAAGGTGCGACGCGAAGTCGACGCGAAGTTACGAACGCGGATAGGATCCGAGGGTCACACCAAGGATGTTCCAACGACGTCATGGTCGGGTTTGAGTGTCACGGTGTTTGAGGTACCGAGGGTGGTTACCAGGAATTCGAAGACGGGTCAGAAGGGGGCTGAGGCGTACGCCTCCGCCACCGTTACTGGTCTGGGCCTCTTGGCAGACATCTAAAGGAACTATAATATGAACTTGGAAATCGATAATGAGGGAGGTACGGGGGAAAAAGGGAGCAATTGATGGAATGTTGCCGCGTGCAGCGATATGACGGATATTTTCAGTAAGTCTTTCCCTTGCAGTGCTAGTTGGTGGAGTGCCACCCCTTTTTATTATACTCCATTGAGAACGCCGAGCTCGAAGGTGAATTGAATAGTTTACTAACGCGCTTCAAATTGTAGGATGATACATGGGCGACCGTGAATCGCGCTTCGATAAGATTAAACTGCACCCAGAAGAGCTGAAACAGCAAAGACCGAAGCACCAGATTACGGATGAAAGGTTTGTCAGCACTGAACTTAGTTTTAGGAAGCTATGATGACGGAGTGTCCCTCGGGAGTCGGCGGTGAGCAAGAGAATTCGCATGATTCTCCCGTCGCGTCAAACGTGAAACTGGTTTCTGTCTGGATCAGAAGAGGACACGTGTATAAGTTTGATTGTCATGGCGAGGTTAGCAACGTGACGGGATATGTAATTTAATGGGGTACACCGAGCGGGGCGCACTATTATGCATGTAGGAAATCGAAGGTGGTGTAGGAAGCGATCGTGGAAGTGACGGCGCCGACATATGCCACGATTCGTGAGAGTGACTCAGCCTGCGGATGCGCAGAGATTCCAGAGAAGATAAGTGAGCCAGGCACCGGTTTATTCCGCGAAAGGGTAAGGGGACGCGTGTACGATTCACGGCATGTTGCTCGAAGGCAAAACTGAGAGGTCGGTGAGGTCGACAACCGGGGCCATGTGCCAAAAGGGTTCGGCTCGAAGCGAGTCCGAGGTGCTTGTGGATATCAGGTGAGTGTCGTCGGCGTTGAAGTAAAATTGAATTTAGGCTGCGGAGGGGTGAAGGGGGGGTCGTGGCACCGATCTGAGATCAATTACGGAACACAGCCCGGGAGAGACCCCGGGGAGCGTTGACGTGCTGGGCGCGGCGACGAATCGAATAGAAAAGAAAAGGAGCGAGCGAGTTCGTCCTTTGTCTAATGGCACTCGTCCTCCCTCCTCCCTCCATGACCACCTCCATCCTCCTTCGTTCCCCCTCCCCCTCCCCCTCCCCCGCTTCCATCCCGCTCCCCGCTCTCCAGACCGATCTCTCCTCGTCCTCCTCGTCCTCCGCGTCCGGCTCGTGTCTCGACCTCCATCACTCCTCTGCACCCCCAACCCGGCGCATACGCTTCGCCCCGCTCCCAGATCCGCGCAGAGACCTCCTCGATCTTCCCTCCGACGAGCTACAACTTGAGCCCAAGCAGCCACTCCCCCCACCCAATGACCTCCCCGATGGTTGCGTCACACTCTCCCCCACTGTTTCTCTGGACTCCAACCTCTCCAGCGCACACTCGACACCCACCATCCGCGTATCGCCCTATGATTCGCAAAAATCAAACATGAAACTCTTGCGTCCCTTTTCGCTCCTTCTCCGCTCCCGCTCTTCCTCACCCAGTCAGTCTCCCGCATCCCAGACCTCTTCTCTTTCTGGCTCCCGCGATTCCGTCCGTTCCTCTAGTTCCCTTCCCGGTTCACCTTGTTTCCATTCATCAAGGTTCTCCCGCTTCTCCACAGAAGACATACTCTCCCTTGGTACGAAATCTCTGTTTCGCACCCGTACAGAATCATCCAGCAGCACTCGCTCTGCTCGCCCAACCTCCCCTCCCCCCAAACTTGAATCTTCCCGATTTCTTCATCGCTCTTCTTCTACCGGTTCAGGTTCTGGCTTGACCCCGGGCGCTGGAAAACTTGATCTGGGAGAGGGTTCTAGCCAATTGCACGACAACGCAGGCTCGGGCCAAAAGAAACGTCGCTCCTCTTCCATTTCGACACCTGGCGCTGGAGGTGGTCGACATGCTTCCGTCAAATCGCCTTCCGATAAACGTCCAAGCACTGCGCCGAGTTCTCCTCTCGCACGCCCCAAAAAGCATGTAAAGATGTTGAACGGCAGAGTATACGGTGCAAAGAGATATGCTGGTGAGTATACCGTGTTCTTCAACCTTCCTCCAACTACATACCAATTATAGCTCAAACCCTCGCCAATCCCTTTGCCAATGTTCGCGAGGAGCCTGAATTCGTGGAATGGGGCTACGGCGGCATGGGTAGCGTGAATGCCTCTGCAGGCATTGCGAATGACATGTGGAAAGGGCTCCAGCGCAGCGAACGCGGTGGTGCGTTGCTTGCAGGTTCCTCTTTTGGTTCACCGTCCGGAGCAGATCCAACCGCTGGAGCGATTAATGCCAGTGGCAACCTGGCACGCGCGACTTCCCCGAACGCCCGTCGGAAAACATCACACAATGTCCCCGAATGCAGCATGGGTAGTGTAGGTCCGAGCGGTGGGATAGATGAAGATGACGGCAGTGGCATGGGTTGGGTCAAGAGGCGTCGTGCAGAGAGGGAGGCAAAAGCCCAGTTGGAGCAACAAGCCAAGGAGCAGCCACAAGAAGGAAGAAAGAGCAGTGACTCGATGGATCCAAGCATCATGGTGTCTAGCGCGTCCACCTCCACTTCGTTGACTGCGTGCACCTCCACAGCATCGACGGGTGTAACCACACCGGCTACGTCTCCCTATGTTTCCAGATCTTCTAGCCTGGTGGACCTGAATTTAATGTCATCCCCTGCGGACGACCTTGATGCTGCGCCCTGTGTTGTGACCGGCGAGCAATCTCAGAAATCTGACACTCCCGCTCACCCGGCCTCTACGTCCAAGGATGAGCACGAGCATCACGTCCTCACAGCTGTCAGGCTATCTCCCAACATCTCAAATAAACATGGCCATTCGGTTACTCCTGGCCGCACGCCTTCCTTGTCTCACACACTCTTGCACGTTGGCAAGGACACCGATAATGAAACTTCCGAACAGAATGCACCTCTGAGTCCCGTGGATACCGAGGAAACGTCGGCGAGCGCGAATTCATCCAGTGAGGATGGCGAGGAGTCGAACAGAGTTTCCGACGGAGAGGAACTAGATGATGCAGATGACGACTCCGACGAAGGCATTCAGGTCAGCTGTCCGCCCGCGTTCATGACCATTTATGAACACTTTACCCTGCAGGACATCGGAAGGAAAACTGCTCTCGGAGCCGGCGTTGAGAAAATCAGTCGACATGTGGATGGCGAGGCGCGATAAGCACATGTGTCTGCACACACACGTGCGTGTATACGCCCGGTCCAAATGTTGCTGGCGAGAGTGCTACAGAGTTCTCGTCCTCTGTCTGGCTTTTTTTCGGACGAAGCGAACAAGGCTGTTGACGCATCACCACACTCCCGTCGCCTGGGTGGACGCCCTGACGTTAGGTGTTTTCTGTATGACAGATATCGTATGTCTGCCCTCAACCCTGCGACAACAGCCACGAAAACAGCCACGATGCGAATGTATTCGCATCGCCTATGCTGGTTACCCCGCTCGTTTATTGTTCCGATCAAAAGGACACATCATGTCCATTGGATTCCATCAACTTTTTGTGCTCCTGGACATCTGCTTTCGTTGTACATAGTCTGTTTTTCACCAACAACACCCTTCATCCAGTGTTACGCACTTCAATCATCTCACGTTTTTGCTACCCTTATCCGCTTTATCGAACTGCCTAGCTCTGACTTGCGTCATCTGATGCATGACGCGTAATTTTTGTAAAATTTGATGCTAATTGTTATTTGTAATGGATTTTTAACGCTTTGCGTCTGGTA
Source organism: Aureoboletus auriporus (assembly GCA_038089615.1). Lineage (NCBI taxonomy): Eukaryota > Fungi > Basidiomycota > Agaricomycetes > Boletales > Boletaceae > Aureoboletus > Aureoboletus auriporus. The sequence continues at coordinate 21,185 of JBBPLF010000051.1, forward strand.
CGTCACTCCCTCCAATTCCATCTGGTCCGACGACTCACAATTGCGAACATATATTTTAGGTCTTTTTTCCCATACGAGCTTACATTCTTCTGTCTCTCGTTCCCACCTAGAGATTTTCGAGTGCTGGCACTCCCCACGCTTTATTCACGCCATCACTATGTAAAGCACCACCCAGTGCGCCTAGTATATACTGTATCTTTGCTTAGCACTTTCTAGGTGGGAACGAGGTATCGGGAAGGTGTCGTCAACTCTGCTCTTTACTGCATGCTACATTATCAAATCACCACTCTAGATATCTTTCCCTCCTGTGTGAGTGACTGATATATGATCATTTTTGTACTATAGTTGCTTCGAGCCTTTATCTAACTAGGTCAGTCGGTACTCCACATGTCTTGACGATAAGTCTGCAATCTATGCCGTATCAAAAAATATTCTTTGAACCAGCTTCAGCCATGGGAGGTGTAATAAGACACTACGAGTACTTGCTGCGGTGACAATGGTCCGGAAGGTGCTGCGATTGAGGGATATTGGCCATACGTGCCCACACTGACACGTGCCTGTTTTTGGAATCAAGACTGGGGATCCACGCCCGGGATATGTACCGAAAAAACTCGCCATCGATTTGGATCGGCTCATTCTGGGAGTGATGAAGTCGAGAACTCTATTTCAAGGGTTGAGGGGTTGACACATGTACATTTTTTTCCCGACACCTTGGGTCATGCATGCCTCTGACTCGGAGGCAAGCCCGGACTAGCCGCTCGAGTTGCAGGTACGCTCGATCGTTTTGACTTTGACCTCGAAACGCGTCATCGTGAGATAATACAAACGCGCACGATCATGATCACGGCAACGATCCAGTATCATTTGCTGGTCGTTATATTCCAGACGGTGCATGACTCGGATCTTGACCATGAAACGTCCCAGGTCGTTCAGAGTAGGTGGCCGGCCACCCACTCAAAGATTTGGACCGCGTGTTCACGCCACGTCGTATCCCGTGAGCAACAGCGCTTGTGCGTTAATCAGTGGGATGTGATCAGACGCTGCGATCAAGTCACACGGGCTGTTCTGGTGACCGCACGACAAGTGCGCCAGTACCTGCATCACACACGGGGTCTTTGGCCGCAACGGGGATGGCATCGTACGACAATAGTAGGATACGTATCCCGGACCGAGCGACTTGCCTGTTGAGACAGGGGTTTCCCCATTTGCACGGCCCAAGAGATCATGGCATCAATATCGAATAGGGGCAAGGGTCGACGCATCGCTTCAAAGCCGCACGTATCACACAGCAAAAAACGAGACGGAGGCGTTTCCTTGGCTTCCGCTTCCCTGTAAGGTAATACATTGTCCAATAACACATCGCCCTCCCAAGGGTTGAATCAACGTGGTTATCGAGGAGTCGCGGAATTCTCGATACGTCAAGCTTCGCTGGGAAAACTCTCGCGCGGGGACATGAAGATCTTTCAGACGCCATCACCTAGACCTCACGCATGGACATGCGCCAGGGTGGGTTCTTCTGAAACCTGTCTCAAGTGCGAAAAGAACATGGGACGTGTGCGCAAGATCAAGAACTGAGTCGGGAAAGTATTGAGGTACGACTAGACCGTGAGTTTTTGAGGAGAAAAACTCTTGGCCTAGGGACGGTGAGATCGTTGGAACATTCCATGTTCTGCCACGGACAAAAGGCGGCTTTCGCTTTGAAGTAATCTGAGGCTAGGACTAGGTTACGATTTACAAACGCCGCAGGGGCGATAACGTAGGTCAGAGAGGATTTTAGATAAGACCGAGAAGCCATACTAGGTAACGCGTGCCGTCGGATATGAAGTACTGATTTCGCGTAAAAGTGAAAAGCGATGAACGTGCGAGCAGGGAAAACCTGACTGGAAATGAAGACCTGATTCCTAAGCAACAAATCCAAAAAGTCAGCATGAAATCGCGCCGAACCGATTAAAGGGAATCTGTTCGTACGAGAGAGTTGAAAATTGTTGGCAAGGCCCCTGACCTAGTGGGGTACGAGTGAGCGCTTGGATCAAATTCGCCGCGTGCATCGTGTCGGCTTTTTGGAACAGATGTACAAGTTTCAAGATAATGAATTTGGCGTTTCCTAGATGCCTGACGGTGATTTGTAAGGTCAAAGAGGTGAATCCCTTTCTCAATTTGATGATGACAAAATTATGGCAACTCGGCTTGTCCTATTTCAGTAGAACAGGACCTACGTCACCTCGTTATTTAAGAAATTCTTCTGATTAGAAAGTGTATTGAGCAACGCGTGCCGCTCGCAGCAGACCTGGTGACGTGTGCTTGCATTTGTACAAGTAGGACAAGATGAAAGGGTGAAGATCGGTCGGATCAGATGTCGGAATCAGGAACGATCCTGACAATGGTGGGCCAAAATGTACTTACGAGTCGCCGTTTTCCGAGAAGATAACAACGCAAGCTTGCCGGATGGCATGCCGGCAAGTATGGTAAGAGCGATCATCGAAACACAGCTTAACTGTTGCGGCTGAATAAGTGAGATGAGTAATTAAAGAACGTTAAGTAGTACTTAAATAACATCGCTGCGGAAAGACTTAAATGATGGAATGGTCAGAGAGCGTTAGTGAGCATCCCATCAAGAGGAAGTTGCAGTGTTGCACGAACCTTGGTACTCAAAAAATCCTTTGATCGCTCTGATCACATACTAGTAATAACACCGAGCTACATAATGGATTCGGACCTCTTCCTTGTAGCATGCAATCAATTAATGCATGTGAAAGCGTGTGGTTCAGCGTGTCCTCGGCTGCAGAATTTCCTTGTCACCTTGAAACAAACCTGCGACAGAGGACCAGCGCAACGACATAACAGGAGGCAGGGATAAAGATGCATCCGCGGTTTTCGCAGATTCGGGGACATTCCCTGATCCTCATGCCGAAATGACATTATACAACGTGCGTTCCGCTTCCCTGTAACAGTGATAATGACAGTTGCGTAATGATATAACGAAGCGCGATAAGCATAAGTAATCGAGCACGCACATAAATATGACACCCACCGCTTATCGCTACGGTTACTTATTACCTCGAGGATGAGTTCGATCGGGTAATTATTACCTCCTGGATCGCTTTGATCAATGCACCCTCAAAGTGGATGAAATACTCGCCGAGGGCCTCGGTGCCAGATTCGCATCAATGCAAGCCTAACTCTGTGGCTGAGTGGCGGTTCGGTGGAAAAGGCAAGCAACTCTCATTTTGAATCGGAAACGGTCGCCGAGTAATACCTCTCAACGTGTTCGTACAAGTACGCGGTGAAAAACACATGCCTGGTGGGATCAAGTGTCTGATGCGCGGAACATGAAGTGGACAATTTGCAAGCAGGTCAAACGACAGTACGTGAACGCCTGCATACAATAATCAAGAAGCTTCCACATCGTCCTGTTCCAATTCCTGAAGCACAATTTGTCCTGGTCTTTCCTGCCGTACACCCCCCTTTGCCCCCTTGTCCTGTCTTTCCACTTTCTTGGCAGTGCGCGGTGCCGGACCCGCGGTATTTGAGGCTTGGCCCTGGCCGATGCGGATGATGATGTTCATCGTCGATTTGACTCTTGTCCTGAATTCCTCTTTTGGTCCATCTTCTGCCTCACTCCCACTCTCGGACAACATCTCGTCGTGTACTTCGAGTGAGCCCGTACGTACCTCCACATGCACCTCTCTCTCTCCCCATGGCAAGATTGGGGGAAGAGAGACGGCAAGGAGCGCGAGATGTGGGATGGCAGCACCCATCGCCGAGAGTCTGAGCTCTTTGAAACCGTCGTCGACGAGAAGGGCTTTGCATCGGCGGAGGTATGCGGCTAATTTAGTTTTCCGAGTGACACAGATGTTGTTCTTGCCCTCGTGGTGAACGGAACGTGGACCTGTGGCAGAAGATGCGGAGGCAACGGTAGGGAAGGGACGGGCAGGGGCAAGCTTTCGGATGCGCGGACGGCGACGTGCTTCAGGTTTCTGAGATGTCCCTGACTGATCCGTCGGCACATCGGGTGCTGGTTGTGTGGTTTTTGCAACGCCTGAGCTGGTCTTTTTCTTCTTCTCGCTGCTCCCGCCTTCAATCTCGCGCTCTCTCTTCCGCTTGTTGCTCATTTGAGTTCTTCAATGAGAGCCATTTACCGATCTCATGTAATCACGTGAGCTTTGAAACCCGCCCTCAAGTAGTTGTCATGCCGGAATTCGGATCTCCACAACCATACACGCGATGGTAAACAACCCATTTCCCTTTCTTTCCTTTCTCTCGCTCTTTCTCTCACCGTCAAGAGCTCCTAGAAAAAAATTAGCGAAAAAAAAAGGCAATCGGTTCGAGTAGCGCAAGCCCAGTATGAGTCAAGACGTTGCAGAACAAAACATTCAGATGTGGAAAGTCAAGAAGCTCATCAAGAGCTTGGACTCGGCGAGAGGGTGCGTGTCATCGAATCGCCACCTCTGTCCTCACGCCGCTGATTGTTCGTATGTGTTTATCCAGAGCTGGGACATCCATGATCAGTTTGATCATCCCCCCAAAGGTGCCCCGATCGTGCTTATCGTTCTCGCGTATTTCATCTGACTTAATTTTTCAGGACCAGGTGTCTCGTGCATCCGCCATGCTTACACAAGAGTATGGTACAGCCTCCAACATCAAATCTCGTGTGAACAGGCTCTCTGTGCTCGCTGCTATCACTAGTACCCAGCAGCGCCTGAAGCTTTACAATCGCGTGCCCCCAAATGGTTTGGTTCTCTTTGTTGGCACAATCCTTACCGACGAAGGCAAGGAGAAAAAAGTTTCCTTTGACTTTGAACCTCATAAGCCGATCAATACGTGTGTCCATTTTTACTTCTTGTGACGCCACATACTCATCGGTATTTTCAGGTCTCTCTATCTTTGCGACAACAAATTCCATACAGAAGCTCTATCGGAGCTTCTCGAGTCTGATTCCCGTTTCGGATTCATTGTGATGGACGGAAATGGAACCCTATTTGGCACTCTTGCCGGCAATACGCGCGAGGTTATCCACAAGTTTACCGTCGACCTCCCCAAGAAGCACGGCCGTGGTGGTCAGTCTGCCCTTCGTTTCTCCCGTCTTCGAGACGAGAAGCGGCACAACTACGTCCGCAAAGTTGCTGAACTTGCAGTTCAGCACTTTATCACCAGCGACAAAGTTAATGTCAGCGGTCTTGTGCTTGCCGGTAGTGCGGACTTTAAGACAGAGCTCAGTCAGAGTGACATGTTCGACCCTCGGCTAGTGGCCAAGGTGATCAAGGTGGTCGACGTCAGCTACGGCGGCGAGAATGGTTTCAACCAGGTGAGTAATTCAAACGTAAATTATATTATTCGTGTCAGACACTAACATGATATCAAGGCCATCGAGCTTGCCGCCGAGTCACTTTCGAATGTCAAGTTTGTACAGGAGAAGAAGCTGATCCAGAAGTACTTTGACGAAATCAGCCAGGATACGAACAAGTATTGCTTTGGTGTTGACGACACACTCCGCGCTCTCGATCTTGGCGCCGTTGAAACTCTCATTGTCTGGGAGAACCTTGACATTACACGGTATATTTTAAGAAATGCTGCCGGAGGTAAGAGGCTCTTGGTCTACTTCATCTATTATCATTCTTACTCTGCTCTAGAGGAGGTCATCATCCATACCAACGGACAGGAAAAGGATCGCGAGAAATTCCTGGACAAGTCTACCGGTTTAGAGATGGAGCAAGCCGCTGAGCCACAGTCTCTGCTAGAGTGGTTCGCCGAGAAATATAAAGATTTCGGTGCTAACCTCGAGTTTGTGACCAACCGTTCTCAGGAGGGCGCGCAGTTTGTCAAGGGCTTTGGTGGTATTGGAGGCTTGTTAAGATACAAAGTCGACATGACCAACCTCGCGACCATAGATGAGGAGGAGGACGAATTCTATAGCGACAGCGAGGACATCTGACGGTTTGGTTGGCTCTTCGGAGCCCCGCTGACTAAGGGTACGCTCGGCGGGGCAGGTGGGGGAGAAGGCGTGTGGGTATGGAGGGAGCAGGGTTTTTGTTGTGCTTTGCAACAATTGTCAGGAGGGGAGGGATGTGTCTTGAGCACCTGGACAAGCTTGAGTGCAGATGCGATCCCTCATTTTTAGATTCGATGCGCAAGCGCCTGTTATTATTTGGAGGTTAGTTGCTTGACTATGGGTCTGTCGCGATCGCTGACCAAAAGTTTCAGATACATGAAGGACATCACTCTGGGTAGACGACGCGTGGTTCGGTTTGTCGCTAAGTAGTCCATTACTGTAGTTTTACCATGCTGTTCGTTTGATCAATCCATGCCATTGTCTTATCAGATCTCGAGCGGTGACAAGGCGGCGTGTGTTACATGTGGTGCGTAACGTCACGACAGATACGATTGTTCACGAGTGTGGACTTTTGCGGATTGTGGAGACGCTCTTGCTTTGACACCACAACTCTCATACATCCCATAAAGCTCCAAACAAAACCCTCCTCCTGCGTATCCAACACTTGACCACTCCAATCTAGCACATACGCCTCAGAAGGTCAACTTGAACATGGCTGGTGCGTACAGATGCCCCTATTCGATGTCCCACACTTAGGCGATAGATTGCAGGTAGGAAACGATCTGCTCCAGAAGATACCACCAGCGAAAAGCGTGCAACTCGCAGCTCAAAGGTGGCAAAGACAGAGGGCCGTAAAGCCACTGGTAAAGCCGCCAAGGGCACAGCGCGTCTCAAGGCACGTTTGACCATCTCTTGCATGGTTCTTCTCCCACTGATTTCTACCGCTACACAGACCTCCATGGCCCAATCTACGTTTAAGTCTCGCGCCGTACCTCTTCATGTGAATATCACGACGACCGGTCCCGGACCCGAGGGCCAGGAACCTGTGGCAGCAGATCCAGGTTTCTTGGCAAGCACGACTCTCGTCCCAACTACCTTCCAAACGGGGAGCTTTGGGTGGAAGGGAAACAAACGCTTGGTGGTTGAGATGCCCAGTGCCGAAGGAGAAGAGGAGGGGGAGAAGCTCCATGTCATATTAACGTATGCACTTTGCTCATATTTCCGTGGTTGTATATCAACAAGCTTGTACAGGATCAATGCCACAGTTATTGGCAGCAAGGACGTGAAAGAGGGAGAAGAACACGAGGGCGAAACGGAGGGCGCAGGGGAGCTTGCTCACGCTGAGGAGGCCTCTCCATCCCAGTCGAAGAAGGGGGAATCCCCGGTGGCAAAAGAAGGCGAGGAGAACCCGCCGCCAGCTGGAGAAAAAGAACATGCTGAGGAAAGCGCTACTTCATAAGTTACTTGATATTTTTTTTCTTGATTTGTGTCTGCTAGCATTCGGTAACATTGTACAATTGTCTGGTACATACAAAAACGTCCAAATCCGAGTCGGCGTAGCTCCTAAATGTTGGCAAAAAGGATTACTGGTTGGAATAGTAGTGACCAAAGTTTCTTACACCGCCACTGCCCTGAACTTCTGAAGGGAAGAACTTTCAAGTTGAACTTACCAGCAACTTCACTGGCGACTGTCCGCGGGGTTGAACCAAAGAGACTTGTGAGTGGATGAATGTTTACGCGGGCCGTGCAACTGACCTAAACTTGTTCCCTGCAAGCATGTCTCTTGATACCAAGCAACTTTCATCCTTGTCACTCAAGGGGGGACTGCCTTTAACTGCAACTCCGAGTGTCAACCGGCATGGTTTGACAACTGCACGGAGTCGACTTGCCTCATCCTTGATCACAGCATTGAAATACGCTATCCCAACCATCTATCTCGCATACTTGCTACTATCTCGCAAGCTTACCATTCCATGTATATCGACAGGACGTGGCTCGGCGTCACTCGTTGGTGCATATAACGATGATCCCGCCTCCGAATTCAAGGACGACGTCTTTCCGCTGCGGTTACAGGACTCTTGGGATATCTCCACCGACTTCCCTTATCCGCGCACCCTCGCGTATGACGTCGAGGAAGGTACCTGGCTTCGCCTCGACGTTCACCCCATTTCTGGTGACATTGTCTTCGATATGGCTGGCGACATCTACTGTCTTCCGGCGTATTCCTATGCAGAGGAACACTTGATCAGTGGGATAAAGACCACGGCCATCCCAGTGCTCACAGGTGTACCACATGACGCCGACCCCAGCTTTTCCCCCCAAGGTGATCGTCTAGCCTTTAGAAGTGACGCCGGGCTCGGAGTTGACAACATCTGGGTTATGCCGTGGGCTGCTGGGGGTTGCTCCGACATGGACGTCCGTTCATCCTCCACGATGACCCTGGAAGCAATCGCTCAAAGGGACTCTGATGCTAGGTTACTTGCAGCGGGCGTTAGAGAGACTGGGGAACGGAAATTAAGGCGACTCTCTCAAGAGGGCAGAGTGGCAGGTCTGTGCTTGGAAGATTATAATGTGAACAGCACTGATGCGCCTTGCTATGTGCAGCTGTGCGGGTCACTAATGAGACATATAATTGGGTTTCCGATGCACGTTGGCACCCTTCGGGTAGCAAAATTATTGCTACGAAATGGTACTTTTCTAGCCGTTCCTTGGGTGCGGGCGAAGGATGGGAATATGAAGTTCCAACGCTTCATGATCCCAACCAACATCGAGTGGAAGTGAACTCTGGCAGGCGTCTCGTGTCTAAAGTGTTACCACTAGGATGGAGCAAGGCTGACTACGTAGAACAGCAGATCGGTCACGAACAATTTTCCTGGTTTGGCAATGATACACTTGTATATTCAGGAAACGTCCGGGACGAAGGTTCTTTCGAGTATTCCAAAGGTATCACATATCCTATACTTTATTCACAATTTTTACTCACTCGTTGCGGCAGACGTACACAGTGGGATTTACTCAATCTTCGCACGGAACCTTACATTGGGAGAAGAAGAAGTCCTCGTTGACACGTTCCCTGGTGGCGCTAGCAGGCCTACATTATCTCGTGATGGACGCACTCTCGCTTTCGTTCGTCGCGTTCGCGACAAAGAAGCACTTGTGCTCAAGTATGTTTTGTCTTATGTATGATTACCCCGTCTAATTCTCGATACAGGGACTTACAGACAGGCACGATCCGCAATATCTGGCATGGACTAACCTACGATCTTTCCACTATTTATTCCCCGATGGGCACTTACCCCTCTTTCGCATTTGATCCGTCCGACGAGGCCATTATTATCTGGGCAGCGGGTCAGATTTATCATGTTCCACTTGCCTCGAACCCACTAGGAGAACGAGTATTGGGTGGCACACCTCAACCTGTCGGCTTTCATGCCCATATCGAGCTCAAGCTCGCGGAGACTCTGAAGGCAACCACGGATGTCAGAAGGCTTGAAGAGGGCCAACAGCGACTTCATGCCTTCACCCAGCTTGCTCTCAATGAGGCTGGGACGCGTGCGGTGTTCCAAGCTGCTGGTGTCACTTACGTTCAGGAGTTGGGATCGCCATCCTTGGCACAACGCGTACCTGTTACGCACGCAGGGGCAGCATATTACTCTCCTTCTTTCGTCGGCGGGAACAGTAACCTGATTGTTCACGGACGATGGTCGGATACGCATTTCTCCTCCTTCGAGATTGCCGATCTGAGTACCGGCGATGTGTACGAGTTGACTGGTCTTCCCATGGGGCGATACTTCAATCCGGTGATTTCCGGTGGGGAGGGAGCGGTTCGTACTATTGCTTTCGTCAAGACAAGTGGCGACCTCCTCACAGGCAATGTTGTCGCTACCGCCCAACCCGGTCTTTGGATTGGCGAGATCACCCTACCCACAGAAACTATGTCGTCTCATTTGATCCCTGTAACGAATGCTCGGAAAATCCGCACTTCTGTCAGTACCTCTGACAGTGGATTGAAACTTGGCTTCCTCTCTTCTGACAAACTTCTCGTCCACCAATCTGATCGCGTTTTCACTGTGGATATTTTTCGTGGCGCTGACGAAATGGGGAAATACGTGGAGGAGAACCTCGCAAAAGGACATTGGACGGATGAGTTGGTGTTTTCGAACGCTACCAACGGTGCAGCATTCGTGAACTTCCAGCAAGTTTACTATGCCCCCGAAGTGATCTCTGAGACGGATCTGTGGAGTAAACCGGGCAAGGCACCGGCGGGTTTAGCAAGGCTTAGTTTGGATGGTGGACATGATCTAGTTGTGAGCGGCGACGGAAACGTCCTTGGGTGGTTCCTCGGTAAGGCTTGTGATGATCGGTGTTTGGGCGGTGATTCTGACTGATGCATGATCAGGACCATTCCTTCATACGCTCCCCATTTCTCGACTTTCACGGTGCTCGCAGGCCATTAAAGCGGACACTCAGACGTTTGGATATGACTGCGTGATTGGTTTATTGGACATCACCGAGGTGGACGTGAGATATGAATCGGAGATTACGAGGCTCCGTCGTGAAGCACGCACATTTTCGGGAGTGAATGTCGTTGCATTCGTGAATGCTACGGTTCTTACCATGGAGCATGGCGACGCTCAGCATGACGTGATCAGCGGCGGCACGGTTATCCTCCGAGACGGTCTCATCGACACAGTGGGCAAAGACGGTGAAATATCTATTCCAGATGATGCTTTGATCTTCCAGACTGATGGCGGTAAGTTACGTTGCAAGAAGACGTAAGCCCGATAAGAATGGCTAATATCACATTTTGCTAGGATATATCATCCCGGGGTTCATTGACGCACATGCCCATTGGAGTGGGACGGAGGTTAGATATCCTGCTACTTCTTGGGAGATGGAAACCTTCCTTGCATATGGGGTCACCACTATGCACAAGTACGTTGTTTAATTTCAGGTGTTCGTGGTGCTTCCCTAAGTCCCTTTACAGCCCGAGCTTGCATAACTCGCTTGGCTTCGTAGAGCGTGCCCGCGTTGAGAGTGGTCTCATGATTGGCCCTAGGATCTTCCACACGGGTCAGATTATCTATGGAGCGTCCGATTATTCTTACCATCTCGATATTGCAACTACCCAAGAAGCGAAAGAAGCCCTCACGCGCATCAAAGCCGAGGGTGGTCCTGCAAGCTGGTCTTATAAGAACTACAACTTGCCGGTGAGGGCGTCTAGACAGCGCCTGTTGCTGCAAGCGAGGAAGATGAACATGGCTTGCGTACCCGAGGGCGTGAGTAGCCAACCTGCCAGTGGGAATTCGGATGATGCGACTAACACGCACATCAAATTGTTTAGGGCATGAATTTCGATTGGGACCAAACATACATTATAGATGGTAGGTGGTGGCTCGAGCTGCAAGCCATGGTTCTGACCTGCCACATTTTAGGAATGACGACTGTCGAGCACAACATTCCCGTATCAGTACTCTATGACGATCTCCTCACACTTTATGCGTCGAGTGGAACTGGATCGACACCAACGCATATAGTCAATTATGGAGGACCGATGGGGGAACAGTTGCTCTGGGCGGCGGAAGATATCCCCAACGATGCAAAGTATGTACTGCTGCTAAGCTGTCGCATGGACGTATCTGAATGCGATACGGTACGCAGATTGAGACGCTTTACGAGGCATGATATCCTAGAGGGCTTGTCCGAGACTACAAGCCGGCCCGCAAATTGTTTGTCATGTTTGAATATTTGTTACGACTGGGGCTAACACGTCCCGTTAGCAATGGCAGTTTTTAACGTCTCTTCGTCGGTTGCCAAGATGGTTCATCGCGGATTGTCTACTCACATTGGAGCACACGGCGAGCCTCCGCTAGGTCTCATGTATCATCAAGAAATGGCATTTGCAAAGGCTGGAGGGTTGAGCAATTACGAGGTCAGTTCCACTTTTTTTTTTTCGCGTTGCGTACTTGTACTCACACTGATCCTCGTTTAGGTTATTCGTGCTGCGACCGTGGCTGCAGCAACGACATTTGGTTTGGACGAATCCCTCGGCTCAGTGTCCGTAGGCAAACTTGCCGACCTCATTGTTTTCCCTGCGGGCATTGATTTAATGGACGGTGATATTCGCGAGACGAGGGAGATCAAGTTCGTTGTACGGGGTGGAAGGATATGGGAGGCCAAGACCATGACGGAAGTCTGGCCCGTCAAGGGAAGGCAACAAACCTTGCCCCCCTTCAATGCCGAGTAGATCGCTCTGGGCGTTCAAGTAGGAAACTATCCGCGCCGTGCACACTACCTACATATCGAATTCAACATTCTAAATCTAAAATTCTTTATGGTGCACGGATCTTCATCGTAGGGGTACACCAACTTTCAGTCAGCTCGAACGTCAAATAGATTTATTCAAGCATCGCCAAAAAATCGCCACCAAAAAATCGTGATCGTTATATTAGAAGGCTCGTAAATAGGATCGTAAAAAAAGTCGTCCGAGGGGAGGTATCAGTTTGTGTAGACACCCTAGGCGTCAGGCAAAAATTAGGCTACATACCCAAGGAGAAGAAAATACAACCCACAAGACGATATATCAGCACGGGGCAGCGCAAAGACATTAATGAGAGAACAGATAGGTATCAAGCAAGAACGCCTCCAAGAGCAAAAAAAGACATGGATCACCCTCCAACGACCGTTTGCGGTCGCTGTCACCGGCGGACCCATCTCTCCAAACCCATTCTCCGAAGCACAGCAGCACAAAGTGCGAACGACACCAGGATGATACTGCATGACATCCGTGCCAACGACAAACCTCCGCCCTTTTTCGCCGGAGGAAGGTATTTGTCGTTCATTTCCCGGACCAGCCGGCGGGATGGGTTCTGATCGTCGCCCGAGGGTAAACCCAAGCGTCCACAAGGGAATAACCAGCCCATCGCTCCCGCAACGATCGCGCGCGTAATATCACACAGAGACACGGTCTCCCAATCGTGAGGTACGTCCCTGTCCCTGTCGCCTGCGACAGGTCCGCCGTCCCTAGGCAAGTCTGCCATCGTCGCTTGGACACCTGCCTCTGATCGTCGTTGCCTTGTGTCATGTTCAGAAGAATGGCGAACGTCGGGGTATGGTGTTCGCTTCAGCTCCACCTCCCATCGGGTCGTATCGGCTTCGACCTGCTCCAAGCGCACCTTGAACGTGTCTATTTGGGCACGTGTTACCGCAATCGATTCTTCAAGTGTGCGCAGTGCACTGTCAGAATTGTCGTGCACGTCCAAATTCGGAGCTTTATCGCGTGCGACGCCGTGTACGCCACTCGCTAGATGCACGTCATCGTCAATATGCTCGGCTGCAGCATCAGTTGCAGAACCAGCAAAAATGGCGGTGACGATCCGTGTTTGAGTCTTTGCCTTCTTTCCTGTGCCTCTGGTGCTACCTCGCGGCAGCCCCGAGCTCTTCAACCGAAGGGAATCACCACGAATGTGTTGGGCATTGTCTTTTGGATCAGGAGATGGCTTGGACTCCATAGGCAGAGGGGGCTTCTCCGCATCTGAACTCGCGGAAGGAGGAATCCGTTTCACTGTCTCTCCCAAACCAAAGTCGGCCTCCCATGCGCGTGCACCTTTGAGCGGGGTGTTTGAAGAGGAAGCCAACAATTCCTCCATAGTAAGCTCTTCTTCTTCGTCCCCCACGTCATCATGTGTCGTACACAAATGGGTGTACGGCGGGGGTGGAGTCAACGAAGGTGCTTCCTGGCCCATGGAATCCGAATAGATGTCATGGTGTGGTGCATCGTATACAGCGGACGGCAGTTCGGACGAGGGCGCTGGCGAACGAGGAGTGTCCGAGGTGGGTTCCAACTGCGGACCGATCTCGCTTTCAGACTCGGCCTCGCTCCCGCTCAAGGAACCTTCCTCGCTAGCAGAACATTCGCCTCCGCTCGTGCTTGTACGTTCCCAGGTCTCCACGAGGCCCTTGACCTTGCCTCGGCGACGCATGCGCAAACGTGCAAGGTCCCTGTACCTCTGGGCGGACTCGGAAGCGTCTGAGACTGAGTTGGAGCGGTGCAAAGTGACGGCCGGTGTTAATGGTAGGGCAGATGCGCCTTCACCAGGGTCATCAACAGGAAGCAATTGGAGATTGTCAGCGGACACAGAAGTATCACGAATCCTGCGGAATGGAGTAGAAGAACGTTCAGGAAGGGTATAGATATCGTTCGAGTTGTCGGATATTTGGTGAGAACGATACGAGTCAACGTAAATGCGGCCGCGAAGAACGTCTGCCCGAAGTGCGCGCGAGCACTGAAGCAACTGAGCGCGCTGAACATCAGAAAGCGGGGTGCTGGGCACGTGCAAAGCTGCATCAGAAGAAAGACTAATGCAATGACGATGTATACAACGTACCTGGCGAGATCTCCATCTGTGATCCGCAGTAACTCACGACCAGTAAGACCATATGTGCACACATAGTCGACTATGTCCACGAGGGTAGCGTCGTCTTTACCTGCAAGGACAGTGTTGTCGCCAGACTTGAAAGACGTCTCGAGATAGGTAATGAGTTCGTCTGCATTCCAGTGCTTGGGGTTAGAGGGAAAGCCAGAGCCCAGTTCTGGCCCGGAGGCCTCGTCCTGGTCATCTGCTGGTGGCCGATTATAGTTGTGACGCTCCACGGTGGCGCTGCTCGGCATCGTGTCTGCCCTTCGGACTCGGTGCGCGAGTTTCGGCTCGTACGACTCTGACGGGTTGGCAACGGTTGACGACGGGATGGGCAATGGCGAAGGGATGGCACGCGCTCCGTCGTGCACCGCCGACAGTGACGATGAGTGGCGGTGGCGCGCCCTCATCCCTGTGGTGAGGCCGAGTCCGAGTCGGTCCAGGGGAGGGGCAGGACTTGGAATATAGTGGTGTCTCGCATGATAGGCGTGGTGCGGCGACGAGTTGGACCGGGACAACAACCCAGACGTCGTCGTCTTGATGGCGTACGGATGTGCATTGGGTTGTACGGGCGGTGGGTGTTTCTTGGACGTTTCCGTGGGTTGGCTCGCCATCGCCGTGTGAGACGAATTCGGGTTTATTTCTCACCAGCACCTTGTGGCAAGTGGAAACTCCGCGTTCTGGCATACACAAGTATATTGAGCGCGACAATCAACATCGAGAAACTATTCGCAAACCAACGGACTTGGCAAGTACCGTTCATATCATACCCTCGATAGAATGCAATATTTCATTCATCAAGGATACATATTGTTGGCTAGCGGTTTCTCCTTGGTCGGTTGGGTTTCCTGTTGTAGGATTTTCTTGGGAGTGCCATATTGCATATCAATAACGTTGTCGCCGCCGCTCAACTCGGTCCTTGGATTGGCGAGGTCACATTGCTCACAGAAGCTATCCCATTCCATTCGATCCCTGTGACGAACGTTCGGAAAATCCGCACATCCGTCAGTTCCTCCGACAGTAGATTGAAGCTTGGCTCCTTTTCTGACGGACTTGTCCACCAATCTCATCGCGTTTTCATCGTGGATCTTTTTCGCGGTGATGACAGAAGGGGAAAAAACACGGAAGAGAACCTCGCGACAGACAAGTTGGTGGTTACGTGCGCTGTACGCACTCCCACAGCGCTCGTGAACTTCCGGCCAGTCTATTGCGCCCCCGAAGTGACCTCCTGAAACGGACATGTGGGGTGGATCGGGCAAGGCGCCAGCGGGATTGGTAAGACTTAGTTTGGATGGACATGATCTGATTGTGAGCGGTGATGGATCTGACGTGTAGCGTCAGGGATGACGACGGTCGAACGTGTCAGTACTCTATGACGATCTCCTCACTCTGTTCTGTGGAACTGAATCGACACCGATGCATATAGTCAATTATGGAGGACCAACGGGGAAACAGTTGCTCTGGGCGGCGGATATCTCCCTTGATCCAAAGTACGCATTGGTACAATTTTGTCGCGTGGACGCATCTCGTTGCAACCTGTTACGCGGACTGAGACGCTCTACGGGGCTAAACAATTATGAGGTCATTTTCACTTCTTCGCTTCACACTGGTTGTTAATTAGGTTATTGGTACTGCAACTTTGGCGCGGCAACAACTTTTGGTCTGGACGAGTCACTTGGCAGTGTCCGTAGGCAACTTGCTGACCTCTTTGTTTTCCTTAGGAGCATTGGCTTGATTTACGGTGATATTCGCAAGACAAGGGAAATCAGGCCTCAGGTTCGTGGTGCGGAGCGGAAGGATATGGGAGGCCAAGAAGATGACGGCAGTCTGGTCAGTCAAGGGAAGGCAACCTTTGCCGCCCCCTTCAATGCTGAATAGACCGCTTTGGGGATTCAAGTAGAAATCTATCAGCTCGATCATCATCTACATATCAAATTCAAATTCTGAATCTGAATCGTCTTTGCTTGTTGGTGCACGGATATTCTTTGGTGCTTGTGCGTTTGTCCTTGTCGCTGCAGATCGCATACGGGAAGATGGGTCATCCTCCTCTCCATCAGAACTATCATCTCTCTTTCTATTCTGGAAAAGATGTTCAGGGGGGTCAATGGCCCCACACAGCATAAGGATTGCTTCGAGTTCTTATCGGGAGGGTGAATTGAGATAGAGGCGTTAGAACGGTTGGCCCACCTTCAAGGCGCCTTTCACGGTCAGCACCCCAGGCCACGAGCTGATTTTTTATTTCGCCTTTACGATAAATGATAAGCATTGGAATACGGCTGTCGGGTAGATCCGCTATGCATTTATCACCGACGATAGACACAAACTTGGTGCGTGGATATCGCGCGGCCATGTCCCGGACGTGATTAAATGTGCGATCACTACGCGGGATACTACGACAATTATGAGATCGGCTAGTATAGGACGAGAGGTGCTCACCCGTCTTTGTAGAGGAAGCATATGACTCCTGTGCCTCTCTCGTCCTGATCGTCCTCCTCGCTGATCTTGCTCGCCTCGGTGACCTCCCTTGTGTAATCATCTCTGCCGATCGGAAATACCCTTCCAAAGCGGGCACGCTTGATTTCCTTCCACTCCTCAGCAAGCCGCTGGCGACGGAATGTGTCTGCCGTGCGCTGGAGGTCATCGTCTCCGACGTCCTCGAGTTCGCCCAGCTCGTCCGCAGTGAGGTCGGCGAGGGCATCGTGGAGTGTCGGGGGCGGCGGGGGCGATGGGGTGCGTGGGGTTGCCTCGCGGGGTGGGAGGATACCGTGCTTGCGGAGTGCATCGTTGCTGTGGGCGATGAGCACGAGGCGGACGGGGGACGGACGAGCTCACAATTCAGTGTCTTCGGCCATTGCAACGACTCGGACTGGATTAGGAAGGCTGTATTCAAGCCCGCGCGGACTTGAATATGGGTCTCGTTGGGAATTTCTCCTACCAGTGCTACACCGAGCCAGGGATGTACTGATTCGAGTGATCGCACAGCAGCTGGAGACCCCGACACACATCTTGCTTCATGACAGTGACGCCCGTCGCAACAACGTCCGCGACGACCATCCAAGGTCTCACCGTCACTGTCAATGAAACCATCCTCCCTCGCAAGTACCAAGAAGAAATATTCCGGCGTGCCCAGGAACACAACATAATCGCCGCTCTCGACACCGGTAGCGGAAAAACCCTCATTAGCATCCTTCTCA
Source organism: Aureoboletus auriporus (assembly GCA_038089615.1). Taxonomy (NCBI): domain Eukaryota; kingdom Fungi; phylum Basidiomycota; class Agaricomycetes; order Boletales; family Boletaceae; genus Aureoboletus; species Aureoboletus auriporus. The sequence continues at coordinate 38,626 of JBBPLF010000051.1, forward strand.
TCAAATGGGTCGTCTTGCAGCCGAGTGCCATCGGCAAGGTCGTCGTATTTCTCGTCCCAAAGGTTGCCCTCGTCGAACAGCAGGCAGAGTTCATCGCTTCTCAGACGCCTTTGAGGGTACGCAAATTCCACGGCAGCCTTGATTTGGAGCTTTCGGATAGAGCAAATTGGAAAAACTCGTTCGAGAAAGCGGATGTGGTAGTGATGACAGGTGGGGTTACATCGCCCGCTTGGCTCTCGCTTCTCATCGATCCCGTAGCCCAGATATTTCTCAATATCCTCACTCATTCACATTGGAGCATCGATAAAGTGCGTCATCCTTTTCGTCTTTCTTCTCATTCCTAACCTGTCAGTCTAGGTTGCGTTGATCATCTTTGATGAGTGTCACCACACGCGCAAGAACCATGCTTACAATGGCATCATGCGTGAATACTTTCAAGTTCATCCCGCGGAACGTCCAAAGATTTTCGGCATGACCGCGTCACCTATCTGGAATCCCAAGGATGCCGAAGGGTCTTTGTTGACCTTGGAGAAAAATTTGGATGCCACCGTCATCGCCGTGCGTGACCATGTTTCCGAACTGCTCGAGAACTCGCCGCGCCCCGTAGAAGTGCGTATTTCATTATCCCCCGACGAGGCCGGCAACTCATCCTCATATGTTTACTACAGATGATAAAGCAATACTTTCCACCCCCTGATAACTATCTCTATCTAAACCCAAACCTTTGGGATACTCTATCGCTCTTCCAATCCGACGATATCGACATTGCATGGGACAAATTGCATATGAAGTACCACGTCACGCGGAACAGCCTTGGCCCCTACTCTGCGGACCTCTTTTTATATCACGAGGTTCGTACACGGGTCAATCAACTTCTTCTAGAGTTCGATACTGCCGATGATCGCATCGTCAATCCCTTCGACGTTCAAGAAGATGGAATGGACATTGATGGTCCTTCCACACATCAAAATAAACCATTAATTTCCGTTGCTCTTGAACAGATTGACTCGATCCTCTCTGATTTCAAACCGTTTTTTGAAGATCCTTCCACTTCCCCACCTGCCGTGCCAATCCCTGTCCCGCTTGCTTGGTGTACTCCCAAGGTAAAGGCTCTTGCTGAGGTTCTCCTCGAATACCATACTCCCACATTCCACGGCATTGTTTTTGTAGAGCAACGCCAGGTCGCTGCTTGTCTTGCCAAGGTGCTCTCCAAGATCCCCGAACTGAGGGATCGCATTCGGTGCGCGGAGCTTGTCGGGCACGGCGGTGGACATAGTTCCCGGAGTAAAGGAGGTTTAAGTGCTTCAGCGTCGGTGGTGAACGTAAAGGGCATGGGTTTGGCACGGCAGCAAGATACAGTCAAGGCGTTCCGGAAGTCATACGAAGATGGAGGTCTAAATCTACGTATGGTTCACCTCTTTCCTTTTTTATAGCGTCGTTGACTCTTTCTCTTTAGTGGTCGCTACGTCGGTCGCCGAAGAAGGTTTAGACTTCCCGGTATGCCTCCCCAAACCTTGTGAGTTTTTGTGAAACTCTAACTTTGGAGTCTGTAGGCCTGTGACCTTGTCATACGTTTTGATCCTCTGCATCATATGGTTGGATACGTCCAATCTAGAGGACGGGCCCGAACGAAAACTTCAACCTTTGTTATCATGGCACAGGTTGGCCATACCTCGCATCTCGACCGTTACAAGTCTTTTCAAGAAATCGAACCTGAACTCAAGAAAGTTTACCAAACTCGGGAAAATCCCACCCGCCCTGCCTCACCCGTATCATCATCGGATTCCGAGGAGGGTGAGTTAGAGGAAGACGACCCCGAGGATCTTGCCGCGCGGGAACGATACATCGTTCCATCTACCGGGGCGGTGCTCACCTATGGCTCGGCTATCGGGCTGATCAACTATTTGTGTTCCCTCATTCCCCATGATGTCTATACGCCCCCCTTGATGCCCAAGTACAGCGGTGATTACACTGCTGTTTTAGAACTCCCGTCAAGCCTCCCTCTCCCTGTCGATCACCTCATATATCGAGGGCCTACGCGAAACTCGAAGCGCGAAGCAAAGCGGGCAGTTGCTTTCATGGCTGTTAAGGCCCTCCACAAGCTCGACGTCTTTGACGATTACCTCCTTCCCTCGACGGGTTCCAAGGGGAAGAGCGATTACGATGCTGATGGTCGCAAGCTTCCTGACATCTCTGAAGTCCCCGATATCATGGACGTCTCTGTACAAGATCCATGGACACTTGGACCTAGACTGCGAATGCATGTCATCTCCATCGACGGAGAAGACTCTGCCGGGCTTGTAACCGGAACAGAGCTGCCGCCACTTGAACTCTCTAGCGACGGTTATACCATAACCATGCGCTGTACGGATGAACTCGTGTTTGATCCCGAAGAGGAGTGGGAAACCCTCCGCATGCTTGAAGAACACACCAAGATGGGCATCTGGTTTTGCGTCACAGGCCGTCCGATCACATTGCCTATGACATGCTTCCTCGTTCCCCTCACAGAACATAATTGCATCGATTTCGAGGCAGTGAAACGTGTCGTTGACGAGCCATACGGATCGTATGACTGGGAAGGGGTCACCGAGAAGGACTTCGGCGCGCAGATGATTATGAACTGTAATCTCTATGGCCGTGCTCAAATCCTGCACAACGTAAGATACGATCTCACCGCTTTATCTGTACCACCCCCGGGTTCACGCGAGGCTTCGTGTACGACGTACCAAGAATATTTCATGCAAAAATGGAGTAGGAAAAGTCGCGAGGCTTACGTTCCGACTGATTGTCCACTTATTGAGATCCACAGCCTTCCTCGCGTTCCCTCTGGCCTTTATCGACCAGCCTCGAGACACCAAAATGTCGACAAATGCAAACGTCATACCGCACCCATCGGGTTAATCGTTCCGCAGGGAGGCTGCCGGCTCGTCCACTTTTCCCGGCCCGTCTACCGCGCTTTTCTATTTCTTCCTCGTATTTGTAGGCGCGCAACGGACCTATATCGGGCAAGAGAAGAGCGCCTACAGCTCGGATTACCTCCCATCGACGATGATCTTCTTATCGAGGCGTCCACTCTCCCTACCACAAATGCGACATGGAACAACCAGCGTTTGGAGACACTAGGAGACTCGGTGCTCAAGCTCACATGCACTGTCCACATTATGAACAAGTTTCCCCATCGACACGAAGGTCAACTTTCTCAACTCCGTCAGAGCAGTATATCGAATCGCACTCTGTTGGCGCGCGCCAAAGAGATTGGCCTCGAGCGATTTCTTACATCCGAACCTCAGAGCCTACACATATGGAGGTATACAGTGCCTGAGGACTCGGATGTGGTAGATTGCCTAACGCAAGCAAAGCACACGGTTCGCAGAGAGTATCCCCGTCGAAGCTTGCAGGACTGTATGGAGGCGACTCTTGGCTCGGCGTTCCTAACCGGGAGCATCAATATGGCATTGCAGGCTGGTGACTCATTAGGGTTATCGATGGGGGGTGCTCTCCCATGGTCACTCCGCTACTCTCGATCCCCGGAGCCGTCCTTTGTACCGCCAATTTTTGCAGACCTGCAAGCTTCCATGGGGTACGAATTCCATCGAGGCGAATTACTCATCGAGGCAATCACACACCCTTCGTTTACTACCTCGGCGGGATCATCATATCAGCGTTTGGAGTTTCTCGGTGATGGTAACGTTGACTTCTTCAGAGTAGCTTATCTTGATGCTCACTTTGAATTCAGCTGTGATCGACTTGGTCGTAATGCGCCATCTCTTCCGAAAGTTCCCGGATGCCTCATCTGGTCAACTCTCTGCCGCTCGCTCCCGTGCGGTCTGCGGACCGACACTCGCATCCGTTGCTGTCAATCGTCTTGGGCTACACAAACATCTTCTCATCAACAACGTGGAGCTTAGTTCTGCAATTACGCGACACGTGCCCCTGCTCGAGACCCTCTCACCTGAAGATGCAATTATCAAGGGATGGAAATTTGATCCTCCAAAAGCACTGAGTGACGTGCTGGAAAGTCTTGTGGGCGCGGTCCTTGTGGACAGCGCGTACAACTTTGAAAAGACTGCTTCAGTTGTCGAAGTGGTGATGGGTGATGTGTTGGAAGTACTGACCACCGCCCTTCCGAGAGATCCGGTGTCGGAATTGATGGTTTGGGCTGCCATGGAGGGTTGCAGAAGGATCGCATTTCAGCAAGTACTAGTTTTTTATCCTCCGACAATGCCTGACGAATATTTTCTTTCACTTGTAGAAAAAGTCAGAGCAATGCGGAACTCCGACGAAACGATAGTGTCTCGGTCATTGTTCATGAAAACGTCGTCGCGGGACCGATTACAGCCAACAATCTTTCCTTGTCAAAAGGCCTTGCCGCCGAACGAGCGCGTGCTATCTTGGGTGATCCAACTCACGAGATGAGCCTTATTCGGCTGTGTGACTGTCGGAAGGCAGCTGAAGAGCAGATGATCATATGTTCCGATGAACCTCCTCCTGTTGATCCGCCGGCCCAAAAGGTCACGGACGAGACTGAAGAAGGTTTTGCATCCATCGCACAACAGAAGTTGGAGGAAGACTATATCCCACCTACCAATGCTATAGAGGAAGTGGAAGAGGAACTCGACGATGAAGTGGTGTCGACTTGATATGGATACCGTCCGTTTCGGAGGTGGGCTACTGGGATGAACTGCTGGCGATCCTTTGCTCCATTGCGAATGGTTGTTAGCGGTTGTTTCCACGTTTCTTGCACCTCTGCTGTTACCATTTCCCAACTCACTACGTTGGCGTGCCGATTGCCGCAAGCTTTAATTTTTTTTTTGGACATTTGTGGTGATAATATGGCATTGCATCAACCCCAACAACTCAGTAGCATTTGTTACCACTACCCTCTTGTAAATACATAGACCCAGCTGTATTGCCCTGGCCCATCGGCGCTGACTCGGAGTATGACGGGCGTAATACCTGTCCGATCACCAAACAAGCCCAAACAATTTTAGTCCCAGGAGCGGAGCGACTTCGGATTCGACTCGTCGAACTTACATAGTTGCTCCCTAGAACTCACACACCATGGGGGAGGATTATCCCTCGCTGTTCCGTACGGCTCAGATATTGAACGTACTTTATGGTGCTAACAGAACAATCTAGGCTCGGAAGAGATGAGCTTGATACAGCTCTATATACCAACTGAAGTTGCTCATGACACGGTTGCTGAGCTCGGAGAGCTCGGAAACGTTCAGTTCAAGGATGTGCGTGTCATATTGTCGTTCTTTTGATATTGGCTGATGAACTCTTTCGTTAGTTGAACCCAACAGTGAACCCTTTCCAGCGTTCCTTTGTCGGTGAAATCAGAAGATTCGAGGACATGGCCCGTCGTGTCCGTTTTTTCGTTTCTCAGATTGAAAAGGAAAAGGACGTGGTGCCGATTCGACCTCTTTTCGACTCGGCGCCCCTCGTCACTGTGGGACCAAGTGCAGCACACAACATTGACGAACTCGACGTTACGCTTACTGAGCATGAGACTAGACTTGTGCAGATGAACGAAAGTTACAAGTTACTGAGCGAGCGTACCAAGGAGCTCCTCGAGGCGCGCCATGTCTTGAGGGAGACAGCAGGCTTCTTTGACAAGGCAAGTTAGCAGACGGTGGCCCGTATGATGCTCACTCCCAGTCTAGGCCGAAACGCAGCAGACAGATATCAGGACCTCCTTTGATGATAGCTCAGCGCCTCTTCTCCAACATGAAGATCGCGAAAACCAGTATTCGTCGATGGTTCAGTTTGATTTAGAGTATGTTCACTTTCCTGGTGTCTACCTCTTGCTGAAACCGTGTTCCAAGGTTCGTTGCGGGAACTATCGACAGAGCCCGTATCCCGACATTCGAGCGCGTTCTTTGGCGTGTGTTGAGGGGCAACCTTTATATGAATCACACAGACATCACCGAACCGTTCGTTGATCCTGCGACCGGCGTTGAAACCCGCAAGAATGTGTTTATCATTTTTGCGCATGGCGACGCATTGCTCGCCAAGATTCGCAAGGTTGCCGAGTCGATGGGTGCTACTCTGTACCCCATCGATGCCAATGCTGACAAGCGTTCTGACTCCCTCCGTGAAGTCACCGCTCGTCTAGAGGACCTACAAAATATTCTCTATAACACCGGGGCTAATAGGCGCACCGAGCTCGTGACAATCGGGCAGAGCATTGCTCGATGGCAAGATGTTGTCCGGAAAGAAAAGGTGATTTATGAGACGATGAATCTCTTCAACTATGATGTGCGGAGGAAGACTTTGGTGGCTGAAGGATGGTGCCCGACGAGGGATATTGCCCAGATACAACTTGCCCTTGGACATGCTACGGTATGTCTCTTCTTCACGCCGTGCGGTGCTCGATTGAAAATTGCTTTCTAGGAGGAGTCAGGGACTAGTGTGGTGCCGATCTTGTATGAACTTCGCACCAACAAGACGCCGCCCACTTTCAACAGGACAAACAAATTCACGGAAGGTTTCCAAGCCATCATGGACAGTTACGGCATTGCGACCTACCAAGAGGTCAACCCTGGTCTGTTTGCCATCATCACATTCCCTTTCTTATTCGCCGTAATGTTTGGCGATATTGGTCATGGCTTCATCATCTTATTCGCCGCTCTCTACATGATCGTGAACGAGAGAAAGTGGGCGAAAGGGGAGCTCGAAGAGGTAAGCGATAATTTGAAATGTGGTACTTTTGATTCAACTTTTCCAATCCAGATTACGGCGATGTTCTTCTTGTAAGTCACGATGAAGCACAGCGGCACCGGAAGGGACGTACTAACATGTACCCACATCCAGTGGGCGATACATCATTCTTTTGATGGGGATATTCTCGATTTACACTGGCCTCATGTACAATGACATATTCTCCAAATCTCTCCACATATGGCACTCCGGATGGAACTTCCCAGAGGGCAATGGAACTGTCGTTGGCATCTCGAACGGGCATGTTTATCCCTTTGGTTTGGATCCAGCGTGGCACGGTGCAGATAACGGCCTGGTATTTACGAACTCGTACAAGATGAAGATGGCGATTGTTCTAGGGGTGATTCATGTATGTGCCAAATTGGTTTAATTGGACGGCGTAGATTGACACGATTTTAGATGACGTTTGCCTTGTGTCTGCAGCTCCCCAACCACATCAGGTTCAAGCGCCCTTTGGACATTTACGCCAATTTCATTCCGCAAATGATCTTTCTCCAATCGATTTTTGGATACCTGGTGCTCTGCATTCTGTACAAGTGGACTGTTGATTGGGCGAATGCGTCTACAGCGCCACCGTCGTTGTTGAACATGCTGATCGGGATGTTTTTGTCCCCTGGATCGGTCGATCCCCAAAGTCAGCTATATCCTGGACAAGGATTCGTGCAAGTTATTTTGCTGCTAATGGCAGTCGTCTGCGTTCCTTGGATGCTGTGCATGAAACCGTACTTCCTCTGGAAGGAGATGCAGAATATTCAGGGTCAAGGGTATGTAGGGATTGGTCAACACGATGGTCGCCGTCGCGAGAGTGCCGACGAGGTTTTGGAAATTGAGGAAGAAGGTAATGGACGGGTTATTGTTGAAGAAATGGAAGAAGAACATGTGAGTGACTCGTTTTGTGTGGGTATTGCGTTGCCGATGATCATGTCAGGCACACCACGACTTTGGGGAAGTGATCATTCATCAGATAATCCATACTATTGAATTCTGCCTCGGTTGCATCTCTCACACGGCTTCGTACCTTCGATTGTGGGCACTCTCCTTGGCCCACGCTCAATTATCGGAAGTTTTGTGGGACATGACGTTGGCGAATGTGTTTGGGATGAGTGGGATTTTTGGCATGATCGTCATCGTGTTCACGGGTGTGATGTGGTTCATCCTGACAGTGGGGGTCTTGTGTCTCATGGAGGTGCGAATCTGATAAACGTGTGTTGGACCACTGATCGTGAATTAATTTGGCCGATTTAGGGTCTTTCGGCATTCTTGCACGCTCTTCGTCTCCACTGGGTCGAGGCAAACAGCAAGCACTTCGAAGGCGAAGGATATGTACGTCTTCGCCCCCATTCTCTGTGTTATCGGCAACGTGTGAGGCACATGCTGATGGCTTCCCCACACAGGCGTTCACACCGTTGAGCTTTGCCAAGTTAGATGACAGGGAATAGTTGTGCGCGTGGACATGTCTGTATCACGTTTCATGGAATATTAGCCAGCATTTTTAACACGACATGAGGCACTGTCGCACTGCATCGCACCGCTCCACAGGGGCCCGGCCACTCGGGAGGCGTTTTTTTCACTTTTTTTCAAAGTCCGAACGTAAGGGTTATATTTACCGGCTTGTTTGAGCGTTTCGTCCCCCACTCGCTTTTTTTCTTTCCTCTTAGAGGTCCGTCTGTTCTCCCGCTCAGACACTGCCCGTCTCCTCACATCCCCCAGGCATTGTAGACTATAGACTGTAATTGGATCCAAACTCTTACGTTTTCGCATTTGTCATAGGTGTGTCATGTTCTCATTTCCTCGTCCCAGCTCTTATCCCTCGCAGACCCCACAGAAATGCCTGCTGTTACTGCATCTGCTGCTGTTCCTTCTCCCGCCTCGCTCAAGGGCGTCGTTGACGCCCAAATTGATGTTGCCGCTCTCTTTGCCGCCGACAAAGCATCTCGTGATGCTGCCGCGCAGACTCTTGCTTCTGCTGTTCAAAATAACGGACCCGCTGCCATTAGCGCAGTCGGTTTCACCGAGGCCGTGATAAAGGCCCTCTCTGACAAAAAATCTCCAGCTGCCCGTGAAGGTGCAGCTGACGCTATTGTTACCCTCGCCAAGGCTGGCTCAACAAGGGCCATCGAGCCCACTTTTATCGACTCGGGGCTCTATGCCGCCCTCATTGAAGGCTTCGCCGACAAGATGCCTGCGGCCCGCAACGCGGCTGTCGAAGCTGTTAGGCAGTTCATTGCCACGATGAACCCTTGGGCTACCGCTCTTGTTCTTCCCTCGCTCCTTCACCAGATCAGAACGGCCGGAAAGTGGCAGATCAAGACGGGTGCTCTGGTTGCTTTGAACCAGCTCGTCGTCAGCGCTCCCGTTCAGACTGCTCGTCTGATGCCTGATATCGTCCCCGTCCTCTCCGAGGCTATCTGGGATACCAAGGCCGATGTGAAGAAGGCTGCTCGTGATTCCCTGGAAAAGGCGTGTGCTTTGGTCTCGAACAAGGATATCGAACGCTTTATACCAGCTCTGATCAATGCTCTGATCCACCCCGTCGAGGAGGTCCCTAAAACCGTCCAACTCCTATCGGCCACTACCTTCGTTTCTGAGGTAGATTCTCCTACCCTTTCTCTCATGGTGCCTTTGCTGTCCCGTGGTCTCGGTGAGAAGCTCACCGCCACAAAGCGCAAGGTTGCAGTGTATGTTGATCGGACGCCTGTATGATCGCATCAAAACTGATCGCATCTACGTTTAGGATCGTGGACAACATGGCCAAACTGGTGGATTCTGAAGTCACCGTTCGCCCCTTCATCCCCAAGCTCCTTCCAGGTCTTCTCAAGGTTGAGACTTCGATCGGTGACCCTGAAGCACGTGGTGTCGTCGGCAGGGCAATCGCAACTCTCCGTCAAGTTGGCAAGGTACCTGAGGGCGATGGAAACGATCTTCCTCCTTTGCCGGTTGCCGAGCCTTCTCAGTTGAGCTCCGGCCTTTCCACTGTCTACAAGAAGCTGGGTGCGAGCGCACCTGGCCTCACGGATGCTACTGTCGTACATGCCTCACGCCTCGCTGCGAACTTGGTGAACGCCAAAAACTTCGATGTCTCGGACTGGGGAACCCTTGCTCCGTACCTCTCCTTTGTTGCCCCATCCCCTGATCCTGCCACTGTCGCATCGGAATGGGCCGTCCGTTCCGCTTCTGCAGGTGACGATGAGGATGATGTTCCCGAAGACGAAGAGGAGGGTGAAGACTTGTGCAACTGCCAATTCTCCCTTGCCTACGGTGCCAAGATCCTTCTCAACACCGCCACCCTTCGTCTCAAACGTGGTCACCGTTACGGTCTTTGCGGAAAGAACGGTACCGGAAAGTCCACCCTCATGCGCGCCATCACCAATGGCCAGGTGGAGGGCTTCCCCTCCCCTGACGAGGTCCGTACCTTCTACGTCGAGCATGATATCGACGGTAGCGAAGCCGACACTTCTGTCCTGCAATTCATCTTGACCGACAAGCGTATCCTTGCCTCTGAAACAGAGGTGATCGAAACCCTTGCTTCCGTCGGTTTCAGCGATGAGCGCCAGAAGCATGCCATCGGCAGCTTGTCTGGTGGTTGGAAAATGAAGCTCGCCCTCGCTAGAGCCATGCTCTTCAAAGCCGACATCCTTCTCCTCGATGAGCCCACTAACCACTTGGATGTGGTGAACGTTGCGTGGCTCGAAAATTACCTCACCTCGCTGACACACTGTACATCGAGTATGTATTTTTTTTTCCCGTTTGAAACGATAATATATACTGAGCTTGTCCACAGTCATCGTGTCTCATGACTCCGGATTCCTCAACAACACTATCACCGATGTTCTCCACCTTAACCGTTTCAAGATTCGGAGATACCGTGGCAATCTCGAGGCCTTTGTGAAGGTAGTACCAGAGGCCAAGTCGTACTACACTCTTGAGGCCGCTGAGGACTACAAGTTCAAGCTTCCCGCGCCCCCCCTTCTCGAGGGTGTCAAGACTAAGGAGAAGAGTTTGCTGAAAATGCGCAAGGTTGGCTTCCAGTATCCTTCGCAACCCGTCCAACAATTGTACGACATCACCCTCCAAGTCTCCCTTTCATCTCGTGTCGCTATTCTTGGTCCCAACGGTTCCGGAAAGTCGACGCTGGTCAAACTTCTCACCGGAGAGATGGAACCCAACAAGGGTGGTGAAATCTGGAAGCACCCCAACTTGGTGATCGGTTATGTTGCTCAACACGCTTTCCATCACATCGATCACCACCTCGACAAGACGCCCCTCGAGTACATGCTCTGGCGTTACCAGACTGGTGAGGACTTGGAAGAAATGGGCAAGGCTACTCGGCAAATCACCGAAGCCGAAGCACAGAAGATGAAGGATGGCGCTATCTACATGCATGAGGGCCAGAAGAGGTTGATTGACGAGATCACTGCCCGCAAGAAGCTGAAGCAGTCATATGAGTATGAAGTCTCCTTCAAGGGTCTCAGCTCTTCCGAGAACGTCTGGATCCCTCGTGATGAACTTGTCAAGCGTGGTTTCGAGAAGGTCTGTGATTCTTTCCTTGTCATCCAACGCGTTTCTAAGGCATGTCGGTTTCACAGAAAGTCTTGGAGGTTGACACACGTGAAGCTCAACGCCTTGGTCTACTTCGACCTCTTGTTCGTAAAGAGATTGAGAACCACTTTGCTGACTTTGGCCTAGAGGCCGAGTTTGTGTCTCACAACACCATGCGCGGCTTGTCTGGTGGGCAGAAGGTCAAGATCGTCCTTGGTGCTGCAACGTGGCGTCGTCCTCACGTCATCTGTCTGGATGAGCCTACCAGTATGTTGATCACTTCTTGAGATAAAAACATCGTGATTCAATATTGTGTACAGACTACCTTGACCGTGAATCGCTGGCTGCCCTCATCGAGGCTTTGAAGGTCTTCGAGGGAGGTGTTCTCATCATTACCCACAACCGAGACTTCTCCGAGTCCATTTGCTCTGAGTAAATAGCCTTTCCCGCCACGTTCCATGACCTTGCTAATCGATGTCATCTAGGGTTTGGGCCATGCGGGACGGTCGTCTTGAGGCGTCTGGCCACAACTGGGTTGAAGGGCAAGGATCTGGTCCTCGGATTGACAAGAAGGAGGGAGAGGAAGAGGACCAATATGACGCTATGGGCAACAAGATCGAGACCAAGAAGACCAAGAAACTCACTTCTAGTGAAGTCCGCAAGGTGAGGCTTGATCTAATCCTGGGTGTGAATCGCATTTGCTAAGTTCAATGTATAGGCAAAGAAGGACCGCATGGCACGCAAGAAGAGAGGCGAGGACGTTGACGATCTCGATGACCTTTGATCAGCGTTGTGCTTATACCTGCCGCACCACATGTCTCGGTTGACTGTATTCTTTATGTGTTGTGCTACCCTGTTGTTGTATCCTGGAGTCACCTTTATCATAGTATAATTCTAGAATTTTTACCCATCGACCAATATCTCCATTAAGGGGCGGTGAAACTGCTTCGCCGCAGCCTGCGTGCACAGTATTCTTCTCTTCAACTACAACATGCATGTCCATCTGTACCCTAGAGACGTGGCTTCGGATCTTGCCCCCAACGCTACCCAAAGAACGACTCTCATTGTCGCTGGGTGTTATGTCATTGCCATTGCAATACTATGGTGAGTGTTCTGGACGCGTCTCCTGGCCCGGCGCGGCTGACAATTGCGTCCTAGGCATGTTCCTGTGCTCAGCTGGATAAGTGAGTTCTCTCCATCGATACGGCGATCTGTAGTTGATATCCACGTCTAGTTTATCCCTTCAAGTATGTCAGGCGATCGCCATCGATCTGCAGGTTCAGTCGACTAACCATTCCAAAGACTGCTGACAGTCGGTTTTCACGAGGTAAACATGACGCACCATCACCAGAGTGACTGAAAACGCCAATTTTTATATATAGATGAGCCACGCGCTCACCGGCGTATTGACGTGTGCGACCATCCACTCTGTGGAACTAGACCGTCAGTTGACGCGACCCTCCGAAACGCGGTGCTAAACACCTCTTTGAACAGCCGACGAAGGCGGTGAAACGCGAATGTCGGGGGGTATACCCTGGATAACGCTCCCCGCGGGGTACCTCGGCTCGTCTCTCATCGGCGCCTGCTTGATCGCATGCGGATTCGACACCAACGCGAGCAAAATCGCGTGTCTCGTCCTCGCTGCCTTCTTCTTGTTTACGTTGTGGTGGGCCCGGAGGAATTGGTTGTACGTGTCCCCCACATTGGGTCGTGTCGGTGTGCATTGAGCGCGCGCGATCTAGGACCTGGGCCCTTATTCTAGGGATGAGTGGGTTGATCGTGTTGTTTTGGTTTGTCGGCGGGGGATCTGCACTGCGGTATTTCGTACGTGTGCGTTTTCTGTTGTCGATTGGGCCTCTTCATATTTGGTTCCCAAGGTGCTGTTCATCGGCGTCATGTCGGACTTGTACGTTCTTTGGGATGTGATTGGTGAGTTGCGAGACGTCGTGTGTTCTGGCTGGCGTTTGTTTTTGCTGATGGCGGGCAAGACGATACCATTGCACGCAAGGTGAATAATTCGGATGCTTCTGCATTCGCTCGAATCTGTGGATGTTTCCCATCACAAGGTACGCTTTCGACTCCCCATGCACTGGATGGTTCCTGATCGTCCTCGCAGTATGGGGTGTCATTTGGCTTTTGGTTGCGTTCGTTTTCTTTGCTGCCGGGATTCTCGTTGGACTCGCTGCCTTCAAGGTACGTTGTCCGCTTCTAGAGTGATGTCTTCTCACCAGCAAATGTATAGGAATCAGCCAGTGAGCAAGCACAACAAGCGTCGGATTTTCTGCCTGTTCCAGGATCCAGCGGGACGATACCAGGGGCCACAGTGCCCACTTTTCTTCTCGTCCTCGTTACCAGCCTACTCTGGAAACTTCTCGTATGATGACGCGCGTTGTCATATATACCAAAGCACATCCTAGTAACAACAATCTGGACAATGTATTCATCTCCTTTGTCGTCGTGTATCCTACTACTATTCAAACTATCCCATGTTACCTCCTGCGACTGCTATAACTTCTTTCTTCCGAGTCGCGTCTCCTATCAGGCGTTACGGAGCGATTCCTGTAGCTGTCGCCACGCCGACCATCTCGTTCCTCCCTCCTGGAGTACCCTCGGTCACGATCGCGTGAATCGTTCCTCCGACGCCGGTCCACGTCCCGATCCCGGTCACGCCTCTGGTCATCTCTAGGCCGAGGAGAAGGCGACCGACGTCGGCGAGGTGGCGAATCACGTCGCATAGGACGGTTCCTGTCGTCGCGGTGCCGCGGGGGCGGCGGGGGAAGACGACGTGGCGGTGATGTCGGTGGCGGCGTGCGGGAATCATCGCTGGCGTCTCTATCCCTATCCCTATCGCGTCTCGCGTCGGGGTACCGCGAGGGCGGCGGGGGAATGCGATGGGGTGGTGTGGGTGGCGGCGTGCGGGAATCCTCGCTGTCATCACCCTCCCCGTCCCTCTCACGTCTCACGTCTCTGCGACGGTCACGACCATCGTCAGGGCTCCGGTCCCGGTCCCTGTCGCGGCGCGGAGGAGGCGGCGCGGGCGTCACAGTGGCACGTCGTCGGGAGTCGGCAGACGACCCCGAGTCGGACGGTTCCGAATCGGACTCGGACGACTCGGAATCCGAGTCCGAGTCCGTATCGCTGTCCGAATCCGAGTCTGACGACTCGGAATCGCGTTCGAGCATCGCGCGACGTTGTTCCATGATCAGACGCGGGGCATTCTGGACACGGGTTGTCAAGCCACGTTCAACGCACGCATGCACGACCACCAACGTACCTTGAGATAGTCTCGCATGCCCTCGGTCAACACCCCCATACCGATACTCGTAAAGTAGTTGATCGAGAAACGGGTGTTCTTGGGATTGTCTGTCGGGAACATGTCGGTGCACGCGGATCTGACTTCCTCGTCCTTGAACCGCTCTGTGAGCGTCTTCAAGCCCATGCTTTCCATCATCTCTTGCATCATGATCTTGACAAAGATACGCGAACTGGACGTCGTCTCGTCTTCGTTCATCCTGATGTTTGAAAGAACGACCCAGGAGATGGCGTCAGAGGCGAGCATGTGGCCAAAGAAACGGGAAATGTTTCGTAGTCGGTTCGTTTCGTATCTGTGGATCGTCTGGTAGTAGTTGCCAAACGCTTGTTCGATACATTCCATCCAAACACGATTGAGTTTGCTAAAACGTTCGCCAACAAGCCCATAAAAATTGGAGTAGGAGCGTTCTTGAGAACAACACTCGATGATCATGTTGATGAGTTCGATCTAGAGAACGGGCTTGATGAAACCCTGACACTGAATGCAGGATCATCCACATACCTCTTCACCTTCGCCAAGTTGGACCTTGAGCAGTTTGTGAACCGCTTCTTCATAGTTCAAGGCATTCATGATAGTGAGGTATATCGTTCGTCGCAGATTCACCAGGTTAGTCTCTGTACGATCCTCGATACCCTCTTTGTCCTCGACGACTGCGTGGGTTGGTGAGTACAGAGTACGACTTGAAATGGAGAATAGCTTGCCTTCTTCCTCTTCGTCCTCGTCCTCTTCCTCACTCGACTCGGAGCCAGACTCGTCTTCTGAATTTTCTCCAAGAATCTCAGCCTTGATTGCCTTGTACTTTTCTTCATTCTCTACGTAGTTGGGGTCGAACTTGAAGATATCTGGGCGCAGTCAGTGTCTGTGACAAACGATGGCATTGAACATCTTACTGAGACCTTCCTGCACTTGCAGGTCGTCCTCCAATTGAATCTGGTGGGTAATCTGCTCGTCTTCTTCAACCAGATCCAACCCCTCTGGCAAAATGGGGTTCTCCTTGTACTTGTCTTTGCGGACTTGCATAAGGACCTCGATCATGTACTGCACACGGTGACTGATGGAACCCTCGTTGAGGACCGCGCGGAAGCGTTCAAAGACGGTTGCGTTTGCTTTTGGTGAGTTTTCAGCCAGGAAAGCGCCGACTTCACGGGTGAACCCGACGGCGATTTCGATGGAGTCGTCGGTGGGGCGTTCCAGAAGCAGGACGAGGATTTGGAGGGCAATGATTTCGTGTGCGACGGCTTGGTTGACGAGGTGTGCAAGAAAGGTGGTGGTGGAGTTGCAAATGACCTGAACGGCGTCCTCAGTGGTGGGTCAAGAGAAAACAAGACGAGCGACTTGCCTTGTCGTTGCGTTTGAAAGCCCTTCTGAACTGACTGATGAGACGGGTGAGGAGGAGTTCTCCCACTTGGGGGAGTTTTGTGTTGAGGATGGCGACGAGGGCGGCAAACACGGGCGTAAAGGGTAAACTCGATGCCTGTGCTTTCATCACGCTACGCGCAAAGAGTCCGCGCCCGCGCACAAGATTTTCAGAGAACAGCTCGGGCACGACCTGCTTGATGTTGGCAATATTGACACGATTGACGATACCGGTGATGGACTTGCGCAGGGCATCCCAAGAAAGACGTTGATACTCGGTGCTCGACTTGTCGGACGAGGCGGCGGCCTGAAGCGCACGGAGGCGTGCCGGAGGGACGTAGACGCCCCCCGAACGAGACCCCAGCAGCGTTGCAAACTCGGCCTGTTTCTCCGCCAAGTCCTGTGCGTTTTCCTGTTCCCTGGGTTTGGCAGCTTTCTCGAGTTCGATGGCGGCCATGCGGGCTGCGAGCTCTTTCTCGCGCACCGCACGTCGGACGGGGTCGACGTCGTTGACTTTGGGGAGGTCGAGTCGTACACGGGGCGGTGGGGACCGTGACCTCCTCCGGGTGGGCGGTGGGCCGTCGGGGTCGTGGGAGGGCGACCGAGACCTGCAGGACGAGTTCAGTGGGGGTTTGCTAGGGAGACTACGAGACGCGCACGGACCGTTTTCGAGTGGCCATCGTGATCGTTTGTGACTCGGAGTTGAATTCCATTTTGGGACTGTTCCACCGATGGACAAACTCGACGCACTCGCGTCGGTCGTACGGGCGAGTTCTATTCGACGACGGACATTCGTGTCTTGTATTAACAATATGACAACCAGCTCAACGACCGTGTCGTGCGCATCCTCGGCCAGGTAATGTACCGAGACCCCTAAACACACTCGACCCATCTTATCTCTCTTCTCCCTACAGAACCCAGGCAAGTTCACGCTCCAGGGTGAGCCCCCGCTCCTCCTCCTCCATTGATACCATGTAACACAACACAGGTACAAACACCTACCTCGTCGGCGAAAACGCCCCCTACACCCTCATCGACACCGGCGAAGGCAGACCCAGTTACATCCCCCACCTCGAATCCGCCCTCGCACACGGCACCCACACCGATCCCCCCCGCCAACACATCTCCGACATCCTCCTCTCCCACTGGCACCCCGACCACGTCGGCGGGCTCTTTTCCGTCCTGACCCTCCTCAGGACCCTCTGGGACGCACACCACGCACCCCTTCCCTTTCAACCCCCCCGTCTACACAAGTTTCCCCATCGGACGGCGCTTTCAGACGACCGGTTCCATCGTGCGGTGCAGTCCCTTGCGCCGGGGATGTACACGCCCGGTCCTGGCGGTACCCTCTTTCATGACTTGCACGACGGTCAATCGTTTGCCATCTCCCCTCGGGACCCGTCCTCTCCCTCCGATGCCACCTTTCGCGTCATTCACTCGCCAGGGCATACGGAGGACTCTATCGCGCTCTTGTTTCCGTCTGAAGATGCACTGTACACCGCCGACACCGTTCTTGGCCAGGGGACCGCCGTTTTCGAAGACCTGGGCACATATCTGTCCACCCTTCGTTCTCTGTTGTCCTACCTCGACGCGTCCACCGTTCTCTATCCCGGTCATGGACCCGTCGTTCACGACGGTCAAGGCGTCATAAAAACGTACATTGAACACCGCATGGAGAGGGAGGCGCAGATCATTCAAGTATTGCAACAGACCCCAGAAGATGCGTCCACTTGGCACATTGTTTCAAAGATATACGCAGCGTACCCCCGTGATCTATGGGAGCCTGCTGCCGGGAGCGTGAATCACCACCTCCAAAAGTTGTTGGCTGAAGGCAAGGTCGAGAGGCTCAGTGGCCAAGGCAACGACACTAAATGGAGGCTCCAGACAGTGTCATAATCGAGCCTCCAGAATGTAGCACAAGATATTATACAAGCCTAGTATGTAAGATAGCGAGTTCTGTATCTCGTTCTATAGTGCATCAAAGTTGATATGATGTGACGCTCGTCGTCTCTCCAACTCGTCTTCGCGCTGAAATGGGGGTTAGCGACATCGCCATTGTGGACAGACGGGCTTACCTTTTCATGGAGATGCAGAATGAACACGATCACCGCCAGTATCACAGTAGCCACGACAACCGTCACCGTCACCCACGGAATCCACTGTCCAGGCCGCAAAAACAGCTCGCGTTTCCACGGTCCCTCGCTCAGTCCAGGCGGTGGATGAATCACGACACGCGAATTCGGAATGACACCTTCCATGTTGATAAAGTGGTCCTCGGTATGCTTCGTAGATCCCACAAAGAGGTTCTCGATATAGTTGTTGGTCCGACCAAGGCCAAAAAACGAATACGGCGCGAGCAACGAATGATAACCCGTCTGAGGAAGCTGGCCGACTGGTTGGGAAAGCGTCAATCCCTGCCGAGATGTTGGTGAGCGCGCTTACCTTGGGCAGCTGATCGTTGGCCAGACGTGTCGAGGACCGTATACTTGTACGACGCTCCCGAGTAGCTCACTCCGAATGGCTAGCTGGCGGGTGAGAACATCTCGACGACAAGGACACGTTACTCACAAGATAATTCGACCCGTTCGGCGATGTGCACCAACCATTGTTACATGCACCATTCAATACTGGTTCCACCATCAGCGCACACACACCACACAATAAAAGGATCCACACACCGGTCGCTTTCAAAAAGAAGGCATCATAGTAGAAATTGTTCTGGATGAACATGACCGTCCCTTGTCTTTGAGCGCCCGTTCGTTGTATGACGATATCAAGCGTCCCCTGTTTGATACTGCATTTTATTTCCCTCGGCACACAAGATCAAAGGGAAACCCACATCTTCATCCATGTCCATAAACGTGATACCCCGTGCATCGTAGATGGCTTCCAAACTCTCTGCACCTTTCTGGAGAAGCCTAAACCCACGCCGTCCGTGTCCGTTCGCATCACATCCTGGGAGCCCTTTCGTACAGGGTTCCGAAATCAACAACTTGGGCGTGTGTTTGTTCGACGTCACAGCAATCACCGACAAGTCCGGGTACCCATCCAAATTCGTATCCCCGAGACGGACCGGAAGTGGGATAGGCGGACCGAACGTGGTATCGAGCACAAGAAGCGTACTTGAAAGGGAATCGACGAGGGAAGAAAACGGGATCTGAACGTAACCCTAGAAAACAGATCAGGGCGAGCGACACGACACGAACGTGCGTGCCTCTCACATCGTTACTGTCATTGATGCCAAAGTCAAATTTGAAGTTTGGATCCGCGATGCAAAGCTCTTGGGGCGGTCGACAGAGTCGCCTCCCTTGCTTATCCGTCGTCGGAGACCCGGAAGAAGGGCACACTGGGATCTGCTTGTTGTACGCAATGTTGATCGAGCATCCATAACCGACGCCAGACGTGACGGATGAACACGTCGGGAACACCATGTCGATAGTCCCATCGCGATCTGCAAAGTACAACGTCAATGTATATAGTCCGTCACCATGTCACTCGACTCACCGATATCAGCAAACGTAATGGCTTGGACCCCCGAAGGGAGCATTTGGTACTGCGCAAGCGAAAACCCAGCGTCCTTGTTATTCACCCATATCTGAAAAGACCGCATGCCTGACCCCTCGTCACACACAAGAAACACATCTATTCAGGGCATCAGTCCTATATACGACGCCATGTCGACTGGACGAAACTGACCGGCGAGACAATCCCCGTTCAAGTCAATGATGGCATTACTATGTGGCGAAGCCAACGTGCATTGCGTGCCGTTAAAGGGAGGGTCCACGCTAACAACAAACTCAGCAAGACGAGTCCATGACACGAAAAACACGGCAAACGCACAATTCAAACAGCCTCGGTGGACTCTCCGAGGCATTCCACGTATTCTTCCATGCAGTCCATTGACTCGACAAAGGCACCGCACCCAACAGATCAATCTTCATGTCCCCATCAAGATCGACGGGTATAGGCTG
The DNA here is from genome assembly GCA_038089615.1 of Aureoboletus auriporus. NCBI lineage: Eukaryota > Fungi > Basidiomycota > Agaricomycetes > Boletales > Boletaceae > Aureoboletus > Aureoboletus auriporus. Next base: position 58,528 of record JBBPLF010000051.1, read on the forward strand.
TGAAAGCACCGAGGAAGGCGACGATATCGGCGTCGACTCTATATCCAAAGAAACAACTCAGGCGCGCAGGTCGAGAAAGACATTCCTGTACGTACGGAACGTGCCGTCGTGATTCCCTTCATACAAGTCCATGTTGAGCGTGGTTGCGGAATTGCCGCTCATGATGAGGAGGTCGAGTTTCCCGTCGAGCGTAAAGTCTCCCGGGATGACGTTGTACACGGGTGCGGTGTGTTGCAGTTCAGAGCTCTTCTTGAACACGAACGCATCTGAGAAAGAGAGTCTAGAGAGGGCGTTGACGAGTGAGCAATTTGACTGACCGTGGTCCCAGAGATACGTAGACAGCACTTGTTGCGTCGAGTCGAGTGCTAGGATGTCCACGCTGCGTTGCGTTGATTCAGAATGCGTGCGTGCGAGCACATGTTGTTGACTCACAATTGATCCCCGTTGAAATCTCCAAACGCAATTATACGGTCACCGTCTTCCAGTCCCATGGAACCTGCCTTCATGAGAGAATTCTTTGTGAATCGTTTGGGGGAAAAGGGCCATATTGATGACACGGGGCTGACGAGGAGAAGTATGGCCAGAAGAACGCGAGAGGAGGGTACGGTCGTCCTTGGTTGTCGCACACGGAAGAAACTCCCTGGCATACTAATGAAACTATGTCGAAAAGGACTTCCAGTGGTTGATCATAACGTGTCAGGACCGTCGCATGCGCTATCCAGAACACCCCTGCCTGCGATTCAAACACGAACAAACTATGATCGTTGGCTAGGCTAATAGATACAGCATGTCTAAAATCACTTCAGAGGATCAAAGTCTCCCCAATCGTCCCTTGTCACTTGCTTATTGGGGGCAACAACGCGAGTAGGTTGCATAGGCGCTAGCATGGATGCCATCGAAAGAGGAGAGGCCTGTAACGGAGGTGACGCCATTGGGTGCGAAGGCATTATTGTCATAGATGGGGTATAACTTGGCGCAGTATAGCTGGGTGTCGGAAAAGCCTTGGTCGGGGCAACCGAGATGTCAGATAGCGATATGTTGTAGTTGGGCTTCTGAGGCACGACAACAGGTGGCGTAGAGTAAGACGAGATGGACTGCGGTTGCAACGGTGGGCTCGAGATGCGATGTGATAGAGTTGGTTGTGATTGTATCGAAAATGCCGATCTATCGAGCGACGACGAGGGTGCCGGTTTGGCCCCGAGCCGTGGAGGTCGTGAAAAGGCTGTATCAGTCACAAGTCGTGGCGACGAAGGTAGCGACTGGGTCTGAGGAGTGAGTGGGGGTAAGGGTGGACTGATGGTCTGTGTTGTCACGGGTGTCGCAACCGATTGTCCAGATGGCTACGAGGTTATCAGAAAATATGCTGGGTCTCAAGGGACATTCCTAACCTCAGGAGAGTCATTAAATATGCTTCCCCAGACATCATCATCCCAACTTTTCGAGGTATCCAAGGTCGCATCGGGCTTGATATCGGCATTACCACGGCCCACCAGTGCTTCGAAATTGACGCCCGAATCAAAGCTCGGCAGAGCGACACCGTTGGTAGTCGTCGACTGGTCTTCTATACGCTGCGAGTCTCGCAAAAACTGGTTGTGTTCCTTTTCAACCCGTTCTCCGAGCTTGCGGATGACTCCCATAAACCGCTGGAATTGTTGGACGGTTAATACTTCGAATAAGCGTGAGCATCATTCAGAATGCCAACCCGAGCAGTCAACTTACATGGCCCCATGGACATTGACCAGAGCTGTGGAAGGACGAGAGTCGCCACTGCTTCTCTATCAATCTTGGATCCCATAGCTTCTTGGACGGAAAGCGTAGCCATCTGCGAAATACGTTGATCGGTTCATGTTTGATGGCGACGAAGACATACCATCACAGCTGGTTCCTTCGTGCGGATCTTTGATAAGAGAGGACACAGCTTTTGTGTCAGATTCGTCTGACACCATCTTCATTCTATGCTCCGCACAATAAAAAGAAGGGACCTACCTGATCAAGAGTCTTGACCATACTCAGAAAAGTGACCAACGTCGCAACCTTTACGGAGAGTAGTTTGGTCTTGGTGAATACCAACTGTAGACACTTGAGTGCACTCCATGATGACTTCGTTGAAATCGGGACCTACCGCTACGCGGGGAAATAATACCCCGGATACTTCCGCATAATCAATGGTTTCGCATAGGCTAGGAACCACTCCCAGGGCTCGTTCTTGAACCTGAGCGGAGATCAGACATATGTCACGCAAAATACAGTGATATGCTTACCATAGTGTGTTCCGAGTCCAAAGCGTTATACACAAGTGGCATTACCTCTTGTTTAGGCGTTAGTGCGTTGGGAAAGAATATGCAATCGAGCACGCACGTTCACGGAAAACTCCTTTTTCGGTTTTGCTCTGCAGCATTTCAAGATTTTCCAGCAATGTGAGCATATTTTGCGGTGGATCTTTGACAGTAAACAAGGGCTTCAGACTGGGGAGCACGAGCTGTGCAAACTGAGCGGCCGACAGAATATTTGATATGGCGAAAACATTGGGCAGGATATACGGCAGGAGATGTATGTCTTTCATCTGCAATTTCACATTGTGTCAACCGCATTAACGGCAACACCAAAGATACCGAACCTCTTCGAGTAGCGATGGCAATATCTTTCGAGTTTTCAAACCTTCTGAGAACCTGTCCAAAACACCCGTCAGGCCTTTCATAAAGGACACTTTCTCTTCTCGCGTCTTTGCCGTAAAATTTGATCGATCCAAAAAGTTGAGCGTGGAAATCGGTAGCGAAGAGAAGAAGGGGTGGGATGGCAGAGTTGAAGGAGTTGGCCGACTTTGGGGACCTCGCGTAATGAGTGACCGTAAAAGATCTCGGTGAGGTTTGAGGTTAACTTCAGGTTCGAGTCAACGGGGGAAAATGCTATACCTTGTAAATCCATATCCAAGTTTGCTATATCTGGAACGGGTCGACCCGCATTATCGCGCAGACCGCCAAGACTTGCGTGGTTCTGGAAGGGTGGTTTACCTCTACAGTGAACGGCGTATATTACCGCTCCGAGGGAGTACATGTCAGACGCAGTAACAAGTACTTCATCCAAAGCATATTCTGGGGCTGTTGAAGGTCTTAACATGGCAGTGCCGACAAATTAAAGGGTGAGAATACCGATGTAATCGAATGAACGCTGGATATAGGACGGTGCTCGACCATCAAATCCAGGAAACTCCCAGCGCGACGGTGATCCGTCGGGATTCATGAGAGGGATGGTTGAACCCAACCCAGATATTTTCCAGTCACCCTTGAGCAACCAGGAGTGAACTTAGAGAAACGGAATTGCCAAGGTTACACACGGCTTCGTTGATAATGATGCATTCCGGCTTCAAGTTTGAATGGATTAATTTTGCTGATGAATGTAAGAATGAGAGCCCCTTGCATAACTGAAGGATTCCCTTTTGAATCTGAATAAAGGTAAACGGGGGAGAGATTGCAAGCGTGCGATTACTCACTTCGATCTCATCAAGTTCGACAAGAGGGGTGTAATGAGAACCGCGTGGTATAGACATCTCCAGTGATGAAAGAACGGGCTCCGTCGCAAAGATGAGTTCATTGCGAGTTTCTTCAAGAGGCTCGACCATCTCTTTGGGATATCTGGTCAGTGGAACCTATGGTGAATACGGAGGGTATACCAAGGATGGATGGATGGCGCAATTTGCTCAGTGCAGAAGCCTAAAGAAGAAGAGAAAGTTATGAGTGCTACGTCGAGATGGGTAAACGCAGCTATGACCTCGGCTTTCATCATCGTGAGGACGTGGTCCTTGGACATGGGGCCAAGGCCGTCCATCTCGGCTCGCTTGTCAAATGCCCACACGGATACACGTTTGCCTGTGACCTTGTGCGTCGCGCCTTGAACCCTCCATAGGCCAACTTTACGCGAGGCTGCGAAAGATGTACCGGTATGTGTGGCAGAAGACGAAGAGCCTGACGGGGTTGGTGTGGATGACCGACTGGCATATTGTAGACCGATGTTATACGACTGTGATATCGCTGATCGAGAGAAAAAGGAGGTTGCTGCGGCAAACATGCCGTCGTTGAGCTTGCCAGCTGGAGCTGACCGGGATGAGTGTAGCTTGCTTATGTAAATGCTACTGGATAGTACGGGGCTCGCTTGTACTATGGGTCCCGAGGTTGTTCCTGTACACTCACCACACCGACGATGAGGCCAACCTTTCGTGTGCTCGACTCTCATGTGGTGCGTTCAAAGAGCATGGCATTCATTGGACTCGGTCGCATGGGTTCAGAGATAGCCTACAACCTCTTCTCGAAGAAGCTCGCTGGATCCGCCGATTCACGCTTCGTAGTGTGCGACGCAGTTTCAGAGAGTGCGGTGGCGTTCCGTCAGAACTTTTTGTCGCGGTTTCCTAATGCGAGGATCGAAATTGTGCCAACACCTGAGGAGTGCGTTACACTTGGCGAGCTGCGACCTGATTAGCTGATTGTAGAACACAATTGAATTGACAGGGCTGTCCGTTCTTCTGAGACGGTGATTACGATGTTACCGTCTTCGCCACAGGTGCAAATAGTCTATTGTGAACAAAACGGGATAATAGCCGCGCTGAAAGCGTTGAAGAATACGGAAGCGGAAAGGTCTCTATTCATTGACTCTACGACACTGGATGTGGACGTCGCGCGTAAAGTAGCCGGTAACGTTGTTTTGACAGGGGCACAGATGATCGATGCACCAGTATCTGGAGGCGTGTATTGTTTCTACGATTGACTTTCCGTTTGTTGATCCACAATAGGCGTTACCGGTGCGCAAGCGGGCACTCTTTCGTTCCTTGTTGGGGGCACGGAGGCAACCTTTGAACAAGCCCGGCCCATTCTGGAATTGATGGGGCGGCGTATTATCCATTGTGGCGCGTCTGGTGCGGGATTGGGCGCCAAGATTTGCAACAATCTCGTGCTGGGCGTGCAACAGATTGTTGTCGGAGAGGCGATGCTTCTCGGGCGGAAATTAGGGTTGGACCCTGCAATTCTTGCGGGGGTCATCAACAGTTCTACGGGTGGCTGTTGGGCATCATCCGTGAACAACCCGGTGCCGTCTTCGCTTCCCGCGCAGTCGCCACCGTGCGAGAAGAACTACGAGGGGGGGTTCGCGACGGCTCTTATGCTCAAGGTGGGTGAATAACAAATGTGTGCCTGGTGATGTGGTGAGCTGGGATGACGGCAGGACATGGATCTCGCGAAGAACATCGCCAAGGGTAGCGGGAGTGCGCTTCCGATGGGCGTGGCGGCGAGAGACGTGTACGAACGGGTGATCACACGGCGACCAGAGTTGGCGAGGAAGGATTTCTCGTCGGTGTATGTGTACCTTGAGGAGGGTGTATAATTACATAATCAAATATCTGGGTTCTCGAGATTTGGTTTAAAGGACGGCGGTGACAACCGATCAAGTGCACAAAAGACGTCCATGTCCACCCAACACAGCGCTCTCATTTTCGGTGTGTCCTTCTCCTCCTCCCCTTTACCTTCCCCTTGCCGATCCCTTCAGGTGGCCTCAACACCTTCTCCCGCGCACTCGCCGCCGCTCTCGTCCCCCCCGACGGTCCCCGTCTCGTCGACGTCCGTCCCTCTCCTCCTCCTCCCCCGAGCCCGCTCATCCCCCCCGTAGCATCTCCGCATCGTCGACAAGTTTTCCGTCTCCCCACCCACAACGTCGGTCCTCGTCTCTCCCTCCGCCTCCACGCTCATTCCCACCCCTCTAGTTATGTCGGCGCGCAATTTCCCCATGTCCTTTCTCAGCCCGATGTCGAATACCGCCAGGCCAATCTCACCGTACCCGGTTCGTGTTCACCCCTGCACCCGATAGCCGTCTGAACACTCCCAAGCTGCCGTCGCCTCTGCCTTCACCCCGCCCCCGGGAATGCCCCCGTATTCTTACGTATTCGATCTCACCGGCGAGGTTAATCATGACCGTGGCCAAGTCGTATGTCTCATTTCCCCTCGTCCACCCTCTGCCGCTCATCCCATCGCATCTTAGATTGCCATCAAGCTCACATTCACCGTTGCCCGCATCATCGCATTGGAGGCCGCAAAACACAACGTAAAGGCATACGTTCGTCTCCAGCACCCCGTATACGAGTCCTCCGACAAGGGTTCCCATGACGAGAAAGAGGACATTAAACCCATCCGTCCCCTCGATGTCTGGTGGCATGAAACTCTCCGCATGTTGGCCTCCATTCAAGGGTAACCGTCCCAAATCTATCCAAAATTGTATGCTGACTGGTGCCAGCCTGAACCTTGTTATCTTGCGCTGTGGCTTTGTCTATGGTCCATACGTGGAATATGGCCTCTGTGAGAATCCATACTGCCCTTTTGGTTATATGATCCGACGAGCGTTTCACAGATCCCTTGGTGATTACCGTCGCATCAGTATATGGCTATATGAAGAAACCGATGAAGACCATGTGCGTTTGTTTCATCACCCTGCCCGTCATTTGATATGTCTGACATGCTCACAGCTGGGGTCCAGGCAGGGAACCTGTACACACCGTACATGTCGACGACGTGGCAGGCGCTCTATGGGCCTGCGCAGTATGGCTAGACCAACATGGTCGTGAACAGGCTAATGCCTTGGCCGGAGAAAAGATACCCTTCCACAACGAGAAGTGCATGGCCAAGGAGGTGGATGGAATGATTTCACCCGACGAACAACCAACTGCCCCCTTGTTTAATTTGGTCGACGATTCTGAGACCACACTCGCAAAGGGAGGCTCGATGATCACCGAGTATTTCGGAACCACCTTTGAGTTTTACTCGAATTTCGAGACAACCGTCGCAAAGGTACTGTCTTCCCATGTGTTTGTTTAATTACCCACGTTGACGGTTTGTTAGCTCAAACTAGACGACTTGGTCGAGGAAATAAACGAGCACCACGTGGGAACCTGGACCGAGATGCTCCAGCAGTCGAACCCGCCGATCACACACACTCCATTGACTGCCTACATGGACAAGTTTGCGCTATCAAAACACAAGCTTGCATACAGCAATAGCAAGATAAAGAACATTGTCGGCTATCAACTCAAGCGCCCGCTCTTCGATCGCGAGGCATTGAGAGAGGTTGTAGAAAAGTGGAAAGAGGAGGGGACGTGGCCACGGTTAAACGGGCTGTGATGCGGTCGAGATGAATTACACGAACATCTACGGAGGGGCTGATTTTGGGGTTTGGTATTGCATTTTCTTTGTGCTCTTGCTGTTAACATATCGCGATGTTCTGACACCATCTGTGTTGTTTACTTGCTGTATCCCGCTGACTTAATACTGTTGTTTTAATTCAAGCCGTTGTCATGGAGGGTTTGTCGTATGGATGCACTTTATGTCGTGTCTGACAATCTTTTCTCGTAGGTCTTTGCTCTAGCGACCCGCCTTTCCTCAGGGGGTTAGTTCAGTATCTGTCCCTTGCTGCAGAGCTTAGCCATTATCAGTTCGTACGTGTAAAAACACGCGCTTATCACCTCGTTTTGGCAAAAGAATTCTGGCCATCCACCCTACCTCTGATTAGCAACCATTGTCCGCTCATTCATCTTCAATATTAATTGCAGCCAGGAGTGGGTGGCTCGGACAAAGCTCGGGTGCGAACCATACGCAAATAAAATTTCCGGTGGTACTAGTAAGTAGTGCTAATTCATAGTGCGATACGCGGTGGTTGGCTAGCCATACGCATCCTCACCCCATTAATCATAACTTCTTAATTAAAAATAGGGTAACGAGTCTCGGGGCTCTTGCTTCCAAGGCGGATTCCATCAGATCGCCGTATTACAACAGCGTCCAAGGCCAATATTCCCCTTTCTGGTTCATGTACTAGCAAAGAACGGAAGCGACAAGCAGATGCTGACAATGTCAATGTACATCACGGGCCCCGGACCCCAAGGTCCTTTCCGAGATTTACTCTGTGTCAAGAAAGGAAAAAGATAAGGGTGTGCCATATCGGTACTATTAAATGTTACGGGTCAAGCGAGATTGCGACCCTTCAAAGTAAGTACTATACTCGTACTACTAGCCCTCGTTCCTTACTTTGTCATGATCGGAGCGCTACAGCGGCTAGTGCTTACTGGGCTGATTATCAAGCCTCTTTATGATGCGGCGACTGCGTATGTATATTCGCGAGGGACCCGCAGTCTACTTCCCCTTCCGGCGACGCTGACATATCCATATCCAGCGATGTAGCTGCAATAAACTATATTGTCAAGGCCGCTGGGTTTGAGTCGACCGGCCAATCCTCATCAAGGTGGGGGGGCGTGCTAATCAGGCCTCGTTGTACGCTCGTCTCCAGTTCCTTTTCGCATCGCCCTCTTTACCGATCGGTAGTCTCGCCACCACGTTATGCTACCCAGTGGTCTCTCACACGTGCCACCACTGCGTGGCATCCCCGCCGGATCTGGTGCTGCGTGTTCACCGCCTTGCTAGTGATCGACATGTACGACGTACCTTGTACCTTGGACGGACGGTGATCTTAAACTTCAATCATGGTTCAACATTACAGCGGATGCGGTGCAACTTACAAGGCCCGCATGCATTTGGATTGCGCCTCGTTGTTCGACTGCCCTTTGAGTTGTTCTAATCACCGTCAGCATCCGTCACCGTGGCATTGCAATCTCCAGGCACACACCACACGTGTTGGTCCAGGGTCAGGATCATCATCGACGCGCTTACACCACGACAAGTCATCAGGCTGTGGTGATGCCGAAAGCGTTGGCATCCCCGGGCCAGGGAAGACGACGACGAGAAGCCCCCCCGTGACAAGCTAGGTTTGCCGTGGTCAACTTGACAGGTCACCCGTGTATGCTCGATCTAGTCCAGCTGTCAAGGCGGTAGAAGGCACCGACCACGTCCGCGTAACGCCACGTCTCTCAAGGCCCGAAAAAAGTCGACGGGTCCCTCTTCGCCCGTCTATCCGCTGGGTGACACCCACAAGCGATCCGCGCCTTCCGGACCCTTGGTCATCGCGCGCAGCATCCGCCGCAGTCGTCGACTTCAACGTGTGATACAGTGTACTCAATCACGATACATCCAATCATACTTCCGGATCAAACCTACGTACTGCAGTCGTCTTCTGACATCATCCTCATGGTAGTGCGTCTAGGGGACGAAGATACCCGCGATCATTTCGCGCAGAAGCATGCCACCCAAGATGCCACCCGTGATTGTTCGGACAAGGAGGTTAGTTAGCCTCGCGTCAACTATATATCCGCACACTCTCTCGGCTCCCTGGTTAATGTAGCCCGATCAACGATGTTCACACAGGGACGTTGATAGCGCCCGGCGCCAACCACATACCCGCGATCTTTTCGCACAGACCCGACGGCATGGCTTTGCCTGGCGCTCGTCGATGCCCGTCGTACCACAAGAAGGTTGCTTAGCCTGGCGCAGAAGAAGACATGCGTGGTGTCCATGATACTCACTGTAACGCCTATCCGCGAGGACGCGGTTGTAAAGTGAACCAGAAACAGGATACCAAAGTGTCCAAGTTTGGTGCTACACAGTCTCTGGTCCCCCCAAATTGATGCTGGATGATCAATGGATTATCATACCATTCAAGATCACTCGAGATCGAAATGGTGATGTTACGATCGATGCTTGACGAGTGAGAGTTGCATCACTTGAGCTATAATTTTTAAGACGTGTCGAGATTTGCACTCAGTACGGTCAAACAAGGAATGGTCACTTCGAGTCTCTTGTCTTGCCTATGTATGTCCTTTTCTCGTTTATGACAGTATTTCAAGGGAACCCAATGTGATCCAGGGATACAATGTTTCGAAAAGAGCCTTGTCCCCCCCATCCAATGTAATGATATCATCATAATGTCCGTGACTATTGGTCACCTGGATTCGGTTAACAAAGGTATCTGCTTGGGAAGGCATACATGGCGCGTCAAAGCCTCAAAGGTGCACCGGTGAATAGATCTCAGGCGAAAGAGAACTGGCCAAAGTCCCTGATACCCCCTCAACGTGAGAGTAAATGTCGGTGAAGGATCCATCTCTGCCATGGTCTGATCGTGTAGCTGGGCCCTTTAAGTATCGGATGAGATGATGCCGTGCACGGAGATAATGACCTTCGAGGTTAAGACTGGACCGTACATCGAATCTATATACTCGATGTATGGTCCGGTTTTACCTCGAACTACCCGACTATTTGTGCGTTTTGAAGGGCTGTGGTGCACACGAAAGATCGGAATCATGGATTACTATCTGAGCGGCCGAAAGGAAATCGGATTTTTGATTTGATTTGTTACAAGCGCGCATCGCGCGTTCGAAGGACACGGGGCGGTTGTACCAGGCTATAGGGTCGTAGGCAATTCTCATGATTGAAGCAATCCATTTTGCCCTCGCAGTGCTATTTCCCGTTTCCTGTGAAGAAGAGCTAGCTTCGTTCCTGCCTTGAATCAGCATAACACAACCGCCTCTGCGATGTGTGCTTCTACATTGCGTCATCCAGTAGAATGCGGTCTGCTGTGCCATCCGTTCCACGAAGTCAACGTCATGAAAGTCCCTGGACCCGGACGTGCGGCTAATATGACATAGATCTGGATGGATGGGCTGCATCATGGTTCAATGATGTTAAGAGTCGGAACTTTTTACGATATTTGTCCATTTGTTTATCTTCTGATCACCTAGGCGGTCCCGTCGGTCATTAAGTTGTGTCAACGGAAATGCCAGGCCTACTGACACTGATCATGATACTGATGGGGTGGGTAAGCTGTGCCACCCCACACAACAGGAACTGGGCAGGGGAAAGCAAGAGACACATGACTTCAATACTGGCGCATTCGCGTTCGTTTTGACCCCAGAGCTGGCGAAGCCGGACGGCACACTCCTGCCTAGTTTCGTCCCTGCCTGGCAGGTCACTCAGCTTGCCGTCAACTCAGTCCTGCTGTGTGCCAGAGGGAGATCACTCAGATGAGCAGAGAAATACGTTCATACTACGCAAGTGACGCAACTTACATCCCATCGGCCCAGCCCACTACGATCCCTTCTCTCATACGGGAACATGCTGAATTTGTTTCATGACAATGACATGAGACGGAGTCAATTCGCGATCGGCAACACGAACACGAACTTGTTCCGTGCACCATCCACCCCAGCTCGTTCTCCAACTCATCTTCTCGCTGGTAGGCCGCATCTTACTCGATCACTTTTGTCTCCGAGTCATTGATCGATGATGGAGCGGCAGGCACCACATGTCGTCGCCACAAGGTCATTTGCCATTCGAGTAATAATGAATAAAAGTGGTGGAGACTGCCCACCATCTTTCAACGAGACCTGGCCGTTCAACGTCCCGCCGACCGCACCCAATTCATTCCTCCGCAATTTCGCAAGATACTCCCTCACCGTCATCTCGTCATGACGGCACACGCATTGCGTTGTCAGTGGAGACCTAGACTATAGAGGTCAACGTTCATTCAGGTGCATAATCCATGCACAACCCGATGAGTGCCTGCCAAGTTTGCGAACGTGTGGGACTCATTCGTGCAATTATGGTGTTTGAATTTCGAGGTTAGTTCATCTTGACCAACCTCATCCTTTCCGAGAGTATCCAAGATGGATGATTAATGAAATAAGCGCCAGGACTGGTAGGACACGCTGTGCAAGGCATCGCAAGTTGCAGGGAGTCAGCGGCTTGGTATCTCGTCTCACCGTGATTCAAGTTCTCACTTCAAACTCGCCTTTGGATTCATGAGGCGAAAACGTTTACCGGTTACTTTGGGCAATCCTAACCTCAATCTAACGCCACGCCGCTCAGGGGGAAATCGGAATTTATATGTATGTTTCTGTCGCGATGAAGTCGCAATGGCATCATGATATAACCAACCAACCAACCAACCAACCAACCACCGACTGCGGGCCTCCTGATCGCAAGTACAGGTGCCAGGGATATTTGAAGGGACACTACTTACATTCCAGCCAAGTGCACATAACGGACGGTGAAGAAGCCCAATAGCATATACCGACCAGGGTGCCGATCGCGGGGTGGATATATATGGGCCCGAGTAAAGTTCTCGAGCTCTTGCAACAATGGTCTGTCCATGTACGTCACGGAACCTTAAATGTTGTAACTTCAGCTCACTTGTACTTGCCGTTTGAAGGAACACTGCCAAGCGCAAATGGCGGACCTGAAGCTAGTACTTCAGAATACGCAGGCGCGCGTCTGTGTGCCTATTACATATCCACCCCACCTGTGTAATCCTGGGTGGTTCGACCTCATGATGCTTCTCAGAACCGTATTTCAACGTCCAATGACTATAGCCACTTTCAAGAGTGCCTACAGAGATGACTTGCACCTCGAATCTACTAATACTATTGCAGGAATCTCGGGTATAAGCGCGTATGGTCGCAGACCATACGTTGAATAAATAAGGATAAAAATGACCCCCCGAAAGCTCTTGAATAACTTGTACACGATCGCAGTCCCCGAGGTTGAATGAGTGAAGGGTGATAAACGACTTGGAAGGCCTCCTCGAGTCGGGGGGCTGTGGCGATGATACCTTACAACTATAGCACATGAGATAGTTAGTACATAAAAACGTGCATCTCCCCCCCTATTCATAAATATCTATCGAGTTGAAAGTAAAGTAGGCTTTCGAAAATGCCCCAGGATTGTTATTGACATAGTCTGCCGCGGTAGATTAGCATTGCGAAGCACTCTGACCATGAACCATAACTGACCGGAGCAGGTTGACGGACAACCAGATTGGCTGTACACCTGAGGATTTCCGGCCCATGCGCCACCTATAGGACAAAAAGGGGAGACGATCAGATCTTAAAAATTCCATGTACCCTCCTTGGCCGACATACAAAAATCGAGGTCAATCACGATGTTGAAGGGACTGAAATGAGTTGAAAATTCGCAATCGGCGCTGCTCGGAAACAATGCCATAGGAGTTCCCTGTTGCATCAGGGGAGAACAATGTTAGCGTCTTGCATACTATCAGTCGCAGGCATTCGATCCATACCCAAGTGTCCGTATCGATCTTGTCGCCAGGAGATGTCACGTCGCTTGGAACAGACGTACTTTGTCGCGACCAAAAGAAGATCTTGAGAAAATCGGGGGTGCGCTCGATTGCATACCTAAATGATCCAGCATCATCAGGTTGATGTGATACATGGAGCAACAAGACCTACCATCCTCCGCCGGCCGCATTGAACGACGGACCAAAACTGTTGGCCGCGGTGACCCCAACACCGCAACCCTCATTGCCTGTCTCGTACACATCACAATTCAATGACAAACTTTTTCTATCATGGCATGGTGAGTACCCTTTTTTCATGTTGAACGTAGGAAAACATTTTAATTCACCCGCTCATCGTCCGATTCGACGGCATCGTGCAATCTAGGGGTAGGATAATCAACAGGTCAATGTGAATTTATGCTCAAGTGATGGGACGAACGTGCGCTCGTGTGCAAGGTGATCGTGTCAGGGGATATATTGTTGACACCCTCCAAGATATCGATTTCTCCCTAACACATTCCATCTCAGTGCATAAATCATACGATCCAACAAAAAAATTTACCCCGTTGGGCCAATTCGTACCTAGTTCCTAAAAAAAATAATTGACAACTCAACTCGTCGAGTTGTTGGAGGACATACCCTAAAAATTTTAATTGGTTACTCTGGGTGAGTTGCGCTAAGGAATGGGTGGAGACATTGACTAACCCTGTGTAGTGATTGTGTAAACGTGACAAATTCACGAGAAAGTGGACAGGGAAACTCACAAACAGCGGGCCAAGTGCCGCAACCTTCGGGCATATGAACAATGTCAAAACTGTGCAACACATGAGATCGAACGACGAATACATGAGTCAATTCACGTACACGGCAACGTGAGTAGTATACGCTTTTTTAGACACCAGATCGAAGGAGTTTCGCCCAGGTCCGGTTGAAGTAAGTACTGTGGTATCATCCGCGCGCAACGTGACTTGATCTCCACAAACCGACACGAGATCCTTGGCTTGTGCTGTTTCAAGGTTGACATAGGTCCTACGGCGTCGCACATCAACGAACGTGAAGCGTCGATGAAAAGCGTACATACACACGTCCCCAATTTGGATCTGGGTTCGCCGCCCATTCAAACGCATCGACGAAAGCTTGACCTGTCAAACTAGTCGATAGCGAGTAAGTCGCGGAAGATACACAGTGCGCGACTGCGAGGAGAACGAGGCTCTCGGTGAAGAATCTGGGACTCATGGCTTGTTGGGTTCCATGGCGGCCCTCCATGGGCCTATTTATGCGAAATCCTGTAGTAAGAGTCGATTCGGCTACCCACCGTCGTTAACCCGGTTCACCAGGGGCTGTCAGCCTCTCACCAGGGACGCATCCCAAGGCAAGACGTTAGCACGACATACATTACTTACTTCCAAAGTTGTTGTGGCGTCGACATCAAGGTCTCGCTTCAAAGTTTGCCAAGAGACTGTTCGGTCAGATTAATGAAATAAGCGCCCTTGCAGCGATAGCTCGGACTCACCTCATCTCACTTCAGATACGCCCTCGGATTAACAAAGTGAAATTGTTCACCGGTTACTTCGAGGGATCCTAATCCAACTTAAGCAATGGAAGCCCACGGGGAACGACGCCGGGAGTCTTGACAACGACCTGTCACATGCATGTTTCCATGTTTCATGATGAAGCCGCAACAGAACACCGAGGCCCCTGATCGCAGCGAGTCAGCATATAGGCAGACATCGCGACGAAGTGTAAAGGGCGGTCCTCCGACCCAGGAAGTGGCATCCGATCATCGTAAGTTGGGTAACTGTAAATAGCTAAATATGTATTGCTAGTGACATGGCCGCACTAGGAATGGACAGATCTTCCCCAAAGTGGGCCCGGGCTCGCTAGTGGTCTACCTGGAAACCGAAGCGAGTCATGTCATTCGACTCCAGGTCTCTTGCCTCTGTCGACTCGGAGCCAGCGAAGCATCGTGTATTTCCTACCGAGTCACGTACCAACAGCTTATCAAAGGTGAAGTTTTTCTAGGATGTTCCTGGTCGTCAATACAATGTGAGAATGTCTATGTTTGTCTACATGTCCCTGCAGAACTTGCAATTTATTTTGGTTTCGTTCAACCAGAAACACGCCTCGAGTCCGCTGAAGTATGTTGGGGGCTAGGCACAGAAAGCACCTCGGACAAGAATCCTGGTAAGAACCGCTCCAGCCTGACTTGCGTTGCAGTCCACATTGTGCGCTGCCGTTCGTCACGGTCATCCTCGGCTGCAGGTGGTGGGACGAGGATTCCCGCCGCGTTCATCACCAACACCACGTTCTTGAGTGATTCGGAAACTGCTTCATACTGGATCCCTTGCAGTCAGCACTAACAGGCACAACAGCCAGGAACTAGTACGCACCAATTGTTCACTCTTCTCTGCGCTGATCAGACGGTCAAGCACATCTAGAATTTCGATCCACAGGACTCTGATATCCGCATTCCGATGGCTTTGAGCGACTTCAAAATGCATAAAGGCTTTGCACAATAAGGCAGACGCGCGCAATCGTGTCTCCGACATGCCCTGTGAATCTATCAAATATACTTGGGGCTTCAAAAGATCGTCCAGGATGGGGAAAATCACGCTGTTGAAAATCTCTTCAACCTGACTGTGGTCCGTCTCATCATAGACGAGTTGAGGACCGAGTAACAGACGTTGCAGCTGACTGATAGCAGTGTTTCGGACGACTCTGCACGGGTTCGTCGACTGACTCCCCAAAGATGAGATCAACGGTAGACAGTAATAGCGCCAAACTGTCGGGATATCAGTGCCAAGCCCACGCGGGTTTAAGTCAAATGGAGGTTACCTTGCCCAGGTTGCAGGTTTGCAGACTCGGCAAATGGTGCAATAAACCTCTTCAAGTCAAAGATGAGATCGATGGACTTGCGACCGCGATCGATTGGTGGAGAGCTAAATGAAAATTTAAACAAGAGTGAATTGTTCATGACAAGTAACTTACTCTGCAGGGGGTTGCTGCGGTGCTCGGCGAGGCTTGGGCGGTGGCAGTTGTATCGACGTCCCCGCTGCGCCAGCAAAGTCGTCAAGGGTTGACACGACTCCCGCAAAGTTATCTGGGGTGATTTGTTGGCCCGCTGTTTCAGACGCGAAACTCGTAACAAGGGCAAACGTCGATCGAGCTGCCTCGGGGTTCGAAATTGTTGAACGGAGTGCTGCAAAAATGACATTCCACTCGGTGTGCGTGCTAAGGCAATCGTCAATAACAATCAATTGGATCCCAACACTTTTCCAAGGGTGACTCACGTAGAGGAGGGTTTGTGTTGTAAAATCAAGCTCACACCTGCTGCCACGTGTTCTGCGACGGAATTAGCAACAGGCGATGGCAAATTGGCGATCAAATCGAGCGATATATAGAGTTGATCGCGTAATGCGTTCTTCGTTTTCAACTATTAGCATTGAATATAAGAAAGTGGACATGGATTCACCTTTTGAGCAAGGATCAACGCAAGGCGCAGAAGTGCAACAACGGCTCTCTCAATGAGTAGCACACTATAGTGGGTCGAGGCAGATAAAAGTCCCGATAGATGTTCGAAAATCACAGGCCTAAAAGTTTGTGTAATTCAGTCACAGATGCGCTATATAAGTTAGAGAAGACTTACCAAAGGTCCTCGATATGCTGAGTCGTGTGGCATGCAATGCTTACCATTGTTTCCAAAAGGAAGACAGCAGCAGGATCGTAGGGTAGAACGTATGTTCCGTCACTTTGAGATGTTCCGCTGTATGAGCTCGCGACGTCGTCAGATTCTTGCTTGAGCCTGGCAATAGTCCTTTCGTGCGCGAGTGCCTCGAGGGCTCTAATAGCAGCTACCAGGGCCTCCGAGTCTAGTTGCCTAAACAACCGTCAACTGACATCATTCCCTCTCATACGAACTTACATGATTTGTGCATAAAACTCGTCTAAACGGCACGACGCTATGCAGTCTATGGTGCACAAGGTGCTCTCTACTTCTTGGTCGGTAGCTTCGGGGACGAGGTTATCAGAGCTTGCGCTATAAGGGGTCATGAGGTATGACGATAGGGCAGAAAGCAACCCGCCATCACTCCTCGCAGCTGCCCTTGATGGGTGAGCACCGCGCAGTGGTATCGTTGTAACACCACCAAGGAAATCTTCCATTTGCAACATCCTCGTCGGCAGCAAGGAGTGCATGAACAAATTTTCGAACATCTCGAAAATCTAGACTTGGATTAGAGCACGAGCTGGTAACGATAATAGTATACGATCTTACTTGTGTCCAACCTTCACGAAGAGCATTGCCATTGCCATTGACGATATTGAACAAGACCACCGCAGCCAGCTGCCCTTTGAAATTTGTTCCAAACCTGACAGACAGCGAGGAAACAGTCACCGACTGTCCTTCAACTTCAACAACTGGATAACTGGGGACATGAACCGGGAGGTTCTCGGACAAAAGGCTGGTGGCCTGCGAAAGCGAGACTACTACAAAATCAAACACATCCGGTAGATTGAAATGTCCTGCCAACGTAGCGCATTGTCGGAATCCCGAAATCGCTCGCTGGATCACATATTCGTCATCGAATGTGATAAAGGCATGAGCGATGGTAGAAATAACTGGCTTCCAGACAGTTCTGAACATGTCGAAATCAAAGAGAGGCGAGTTGCAAATCATAAAACTTCCTACAAACTTCCTTTAATCATGAGCAATTTAAGGAGGCTTAGGCGGACCTGATTGGCGTGAGCGGGTAAGCAACTCTTTCCATGCGTATTCAAAGCCCAGTTGACCAGTATGTTCCTCTGGCATAATGATCTCATGCTTGCGTATCGAATCATAAATGTGTTGCTAGAAAACAGTTAACCAGAGAAAACTGAGATCGGGAGAGCTCATACTAGGAACTCAGATGAGAAGTTTTCTCCACCATTTTGTCCCCTCAGATTCCGTTGATAGTCCTCTATGGTCATCCGTTTCTGCCATATTATGAGCCACAGGACAAATGCAATAAGAAGATTGTGCTTGCCCGAATCTGAGGGTTGTGGAGATCAGTATTTAGCATGATGATAGAGTATGCTAGCACATAAACAGCATCTTCAGTTTTGATCTCAGCTAAAAGTGGTCAACGAAACAGATATCAGCGATGAGGTGACATCTTCGATGTCAGCACTTGCCTGGTTTTGAAGCGAAATAGACAGACGCGAATGTTTCAGCAATACGATCGATTTGTTGAGATTCCCCGGGAAGTCTGAGAGTCTCAAGCATCTCCCGCATCGCATCCACCACCGGTTTCTGACCATGTATGCGTGAGTTACGACACATCTGAGGTAAACATATAAGTCACATCTTTGAAATCGAACAAGTTCATGAACTCTTTTAATAGTTCTAGATTATCTGGTTTGGACAGATAATCTCCGAGCAGACGCTTATCTAGACGGCTAGAGCTTTTGAGGAACTTTGCCAAACTTTTTGTCCGAGAGACTTCTGGAGAGAGGTCCGAGTATATGAGTTTGTTCTCCTCCAGGAAAGCGAGTCCGAGCTTGGGCTTCGAGTTGAACCGGGCTGCCCCAGTCAAGACAAGTTTCTTGGTAGACTTGCTTTGCAGAAGTTGCTCTGGTGACTCGAAACCCTAGAGAACTTCAGAAAGACACAAGTAGGACATAATGGGACATACCGACTTCCAAGCTTCATTTTCCTGGACCCCAAATGAGCATATATAACTGTATACATAGAGAGACCCACCCCCTGCGCCCGTGCTGCCATGTCATTCACGAAAGCTAGTAACATGTCCAAACAAAGGTACTGCGAATGCAACTGCTGTGCCTCCGAACCAGACGAGTATTGCCAAGAATACACCCCCTATAGATGAGAATGAAGCAGTGGATGGACGGTTATGCGTGCCGAACTGACCTTTGTCAAGAACTCTATGAGACGTTCAAAAAGATTTTCACAATTGATGTCGCAATCATAGTTCGTGTAGAGGTCCACCATGAAACTGGGATGTCGTGATACTTGACACAATGTCTCCAATATCAAGTCGCGGGTGTCACCGCGGGCAGGTTGAACAGGGGGACGGGAAGGTACTGGACTGCCTTTTTCTAGTTCAAGCTCTGTATCGACCGGTCCGAGGGACGGAGTGGAAGTAGCAGAAGAACCAGGACGTGGTGAACTTGTCAGGAACTTCTTTGACGTATTGGATCTCAAAAGAGGAGGGGTTGCTAAGCGATCGATACTGAAAGCTAGATAAAGTTCCTGTTGCAACTTAAGGTGTGGTCGCATGGTCTCAAACAACGAAGATATCGTTCGCAGAGCACCTTGCAACACAGCAGGGTTGTCGGAACGCGCGAGCTGGAAAAGATATTTGCATCCGTGATCCAGAATCAAGACAGCAAGGGAAGGGTAATCTCCCATGCTCGTTCCACAGGTTTCGATGATACTATTGAGGATAGTGAGAGCAATCAACCGCGTCGAGTCTGTGTGAACTTGATCGTTTGGATCAAGAATGTTCACAAGCACTCGAAGAAGCTCCAAGAGAGCAGGAAGCCCATCTGAAATAGACAAAGAATGAGAACCATTCGTGAGGGTATGTTTAGACTTACAAGGTTTGGGCACAGCAACGGATTGGACAACACCTTCCGTGGCTTTGTCCGGAGTATTTGCCGTGGTTTCTTGAGTCGCAGGACTTGTATGGTCGGTTTCTTTGTGTAGATCGGCAGAATTCACGTTGTCCGTAACTTGACTGTGTGGAGACGCGTCAGTCGGTACCGACAGGCTAAGGTCGCCATGCAGAGGTTCATCTTCGTGAACTTTCAGTTTCGCTTCCTCTTCGGCTGGGTCGAATTCGTAGAGGCACCCAAATATCGTCCGAGAAATGGAAAGCATCGTTGACTCGGCTGACCGCCGCAAGACCTCTTGGTCGCGTTCATCAGAGGAACATGGAATCATGGAAGATGATGTCACAAACCACTTAATCTCATCTGACAACACGTCGTCAACACCGTTTCCAGCATCTCACAGATCTCCACGTCTCCAAGGCACGCGCCTACGTTACTGCCAACCATACAGTCGTGGATTACCGTCATGATTTTGAGTAGAACGACTTCGTCGCCGGACGAATCACTCGCTTCGAATTTGCAGTGTGATACCGTGCTGCTCAGTTCAACCAATGCAACCTCGAGCTCGACAGAATTGGCTGAAATCAATCCACATACAAAGAAACTGTGAAGGGCAAAAAGCGCGGCAGATGTGATGGGCCCGGTCGAGATTGAGGAACGGATGATCGCGAAGAACGGGCCGAGAAGGACAGGAAGAGGTATGTTCTGAACATCTGAAATAGCATGAGGCATGAATCTCAAGCACGGGTGAGACCAACCTTCTGTACCACGAACGGTGCGCTTGAGTTCCTGGAAGCCAGCCATGAGCTCTGCTTCTGGGGAGACTCTGCCAGAACGTTGGTTATGGTCTCCGGGAATTGTTCTCCGAAGACCAAGATCTCTGGCTAACGCAGAATCTCGAGCATGTAGAGTATGAGTTGCACTGGCCCAGCGCGAGTTCTTTCGCATGACCGACGTCACGGCAAGTATTTCTGAGAGGAGAACATGTTTTTGAGTTACACCCGGCGATGTGAGATACGAAGGAGGCATGACGGTACAGAGTTATGTACGTGTTTGTTTTGCCATTTTATTCCAAAGCTGTAATAAACGCCTTTGCCAAACAACTATGTAGTATACATTCAAGTTCAAGGTCCTGCGTCCGCCCGCGTCGCCATCGCGGCCTGTCCAGCTGCAGTTGCCGCCAGTCGAGAACGCTTCCGCTCGGCCTCTTCATCATCATTAGCACATTCTTGAAAACACGACAGAAGATCAACCTACCGGCCTCTTTCTCTCGCTCGATCTCGCTTACTATTGCTTCGATTTCTGGGAGCTCCAAGTTCTGAAAATCGAGCACAATCTGTGGAATTCTCAAGAGCATAAAGAAAAGGCTCACTGTGATCTTTCCGTAGCTTTCCATTACACTGATTTCGATATTCTTTGCTCCCGTTTGCACAACCTCGAGAAGACTCTTGACTGTAAGCTTGATGCTCTCTTCACGTGTCATACCATCCTTGTGGTTCTTCTCCAAAAACTCACGGACTGTCTTGGATGAACGACCAATCGCGTTTGCCTGGAAAAAGTTCAAGATTGGGAGAGTTGTTGCAAGAGAACCCGAATGGTACCCACCTTCCACGCGCTGTAAATACCACTGGGTTCAGTTTGGTACAGTCTTGGTCTAGTATCGTGAGGATCGAAACCGACGATCAGTGTCGAGATACCAAACGGACGGACACCGCCGGATTGCGTGTATTTCTGGTAGGATGCTTAGTGTCGTCTGCTAAGGGCCATCCAGATATACTTACCTGTTGGATACCTGCGATGTGTCTCGTGATATACTCCACTGTCACTGGGTCTTCCACCGTTAGGCGATGGTTTTGACATTCTATACGTGCCTTGTCGATGAGGACACGTCCGTCCGCAGTCAGACCTTTGTGAGGTATGAGTCGAAAGCGATCAACCGGAGATGGAATGTGATACCAGAAAATGCCAGGCAGACGTGATCGTCAAGCATCACAACCTTGCGGACTGTACGGGGATCCTGGAGCTGCAGCACGGATTTCTTCTCGACGCCCAATACAACAACATCCTTGCCTCGTACACCGACCTGGTCATAAGAGTAAGACAGGATCAAGTAGAAGTGTACAAGAGACAATCACCGCGCACGTCCCCTTTCGAACGGCTTCAAGTGCATACTCGACCTAGTACATATGTTTGATGAGATGAAGAGGATCATGGATGACGCGTCTAGATCATACCTGGAACAAGTGGCCATCGGGAGAGAATACAGTGAGTGCTGCAGTGCGAGGTCAGCGCTTTACTTGGAGTGGGGACGTGCTACTGACCGCGATCGTATGACCTGGACATCGTTGACGGTAGATGTATCGAACGCGCGTCCAAAGCCCTCGACTAGTTTATGTAAGCCACTCTCTGTCAACACTGCCACTGTTGCATTGTCATCATGTCGGACTCCGACGACATAGAAATAATCGAACCTCAAACTGTCGACGAAAGGTCGTACACCTTGTCTCTGAACCCATCTCCTACTGACCTGGCCCAAGCGTTTCCGAGAATAACGATATTTGCCAGCTCTGCCCCACCAAGCTACATGGTCTGAGCCGCGCCGAGCGAGAAGAACACTATAGCGGACATTCTTTTGGCCAGTCAACCAGTGCGCTCTCGGTCTTTAGCTCGAATTCTCAGCTTGACGCGTTTCCAGACTCACGCTCTGAATACAAGAAACCGAAATCTACGTCTGTGGCTACCTCTCAAACCGAGCGAAAGCAGATGAAGTTCGGGAAGAACACAAAGAATACCGAAAAGGACGATGTCTTCTGGTACCCTGCACAGTCAAAGGCGCCACCTGATAACTATGCACCTGGTAAGGCATCTTCTGTTGATACCATAATTAGCCCCTGAAGAGACCATACTCCTCAGGCGTACTTTCGATTTTGAAACAGGCACTGAAGGAATCCTGCAAGAAGGGTGTCATTCAACGGGCTGTTCTATGCTACGAACGAACACCTCACATTTACCGTGAGCTTTTTGACGCGGGCTGGGGTTGTGGGCACGTGGACTCAGATCTGACTTAAGACTGGACTGACTAACTTTATCACCATATTATCAGATATCGCAACTTCCTGATGGCAAGTGTTGCACTTATGGACCAGCAAGTCCAGACGGCCTACTTTCCCCACCTTGATTCTCCGTCACCCCCTAGTATACGGAACCTGCAACAGTGGATAGAAGACGCTTGGGAGCGTGGTAGCAGCACGTCAATCCGAATTTGAATATTATTACTGACACAGTTTGGCAGGCTATGATGAGATTGGTGCTGATGAACTTGGCCATAGATTGGTAAACACCGAGAAGCAAATTGGAACTGGAGGTGATGCCCAGTATATATAAGCAGATCGATTCCTAAACAGACCAACAGAGCTGTATGTTGCTTTCACGTCTCGCAAAATACCGTGAGCCCCATGATAACGTGAGGCTCCATGTGATAATAACGGAGCGGACAATCGGTTTAGCTGCGCGCTTGTGGATATTGACCTTAGGGAATGTCCAAAAGGTTTACTGTTTCATCTTGTGAAAGCGTCTCACTCAATTTGATCTCGTAGGATTCGATACCGTTGTAGAGTGGGTTGTTCATCACTTCACCGAAAAACTCGAAGGAGATGTCAACAAGATACTCCGTGCCACGTCACCTGTTGTGGCTACCAATAAGATGCCTGTGATAATGCAGTATGAAGGTCATTCTATGACAATCGTGGGGTATGAACTCGGGAAAAATAACAAATCCAGCCTTCTTGTATTCGATCCTTCAAGGTAATCATTTGTGACACGAATAATGATGTATCATGGATAATTGATATAACCAAACAGGAAAGTTCGTGCAGACATTCGTCAGGCTGCTCTCAACACGCCTGCTAGTGTAAAATGGGCGACACCATCCAAACTGCGGGGCAAAGGCAAGCGGGTTGGACGATCGAAATCCCCCCCTCCCAGGAAGCGCTCGCGTACGGACCAGGATCTCGATGATGATGTATTCTGTGTACCCGACTCAGAGGAGGAAGAGGACATTGCACGTCGAGCTGTGACCCTCGAGTCCGCTCTTGATCTAGAAACAGTCCTCAAAACATTTAGGCTGACGAAAAATTTCAAGTGGGTGCACTTTCGGCTACACTGGAATGACCCATCATTTAAACGGGGCGGTGTTTCAGGAAGAAGCAACAATTCCAACTTCTCTACTTTACTATGGGGGATCCGCTGTCAGACCAGGAGCAAGACGATCGCAAAGTTGTTCTCGCCGAGTGTTGATCTAATTTCATTGTATATCCTTATCCCCCAGTACGAAGCGATACATATAGAATAGTCGCAAATCTGGATCTATATCATCATGTGGAAGCCATTATGTTTTGACTTGCTTCAGGTGGAGCTCCATCGAATTGAGAGACTCCTGAAGGTGGAGGTAAAAATAATGCGGTGACTGCCAACCTCACGGCCCTGTCCCAGGCTTCTTGTACCCGGTATCCCCCTGCCCTCATGATGCCTTCCCGGTCCTCTCGCACCGCCTCACTATACATGTCTTTGTAGGTGTCCCGCAGAGTATACATATCCTCGTATGTATACCAATCGTCTTGGAGGGGGACATGTGGCACGTCGGGAACGGTGGTACTTTGTGCGGCACGCGAGCGTAGGAGCTGTGCACTACTCTTGGCCAAAGTAGTAGCGGCAGTACGAGCAGACAGCCGCTTGTTTGCCTCTGCGCGGGATTTTGCGATAATCTTGGTAGCATCCTTGGAACTCGTCTCCAGTCGATTGATGATTTCTCGACGGTCCTTTTCCTTTTCCTCGCGTTCCAACTCTTCCTCCTTTCGAGCTTCGAGTGCGCGATGTTCTCTCTCTAAACGATCTTGTTCTTCCTGGTCTTTGAGAGATTGAACGTACTGTTCCTCTCGCCGCGAATTGAGCTCGATTGATGCTGCGTTCTCTTTGCGATATCTCTCTACCCTAGCTTCAGTCTCCGAGATGTCGATATCGTGAATGAGATTGAATGCTGTATCTAAGTTGAAGAACGAAATTCAGCGATACGCGTGTGCTTACTTATGTCCTCGACTTCTTCGAGGTAGTCATTGTACGAACGGAGGTCAGGGAAATCTTCGCGGCGTTTGTTAAAGCTGACAGAGACGCAATAAAAATAGCTGCAGACTCCGAGAAGACAAACTTACTCTTTTGTTATACGCCTCCGCACTGCGACTTCCTTCTCGACCGTGAGATCCTCGAACGTTTGTGGAGTAAATGCAAGCTTCCGGAGGATCTTCTGACATATCGGACACGGGGCGGGTCCGAGAGTGAACAAGCGATCGATGCACGATTCACACCTATATGTGATGCGGTTGAGTTATGGTTCCGAGATGTATGCGGTGCAAGCACATTTTGTGGTAGCACGCGCTTACGAGTAACCGCAATTTGGGGTTGAGATACCGGTCGGACTTGCACACGGGACACTGATCATCCATAGACTTTCATGTGCCTGTGTCAGGAGACCCGCAGCAAGACGAACGCGTACGAGACTCACGAAATATTCGGCTGTTCTGCCAGAGGCATCCTTGACGCCACCGCCGAATATTGTGGTGGAAGTGCTTTGGACCTGTGGAGTGTTGGAGCGGGTAGAATGAGGATTTGTCGCGGTTGAGCCTCCCTTGCGGACGGTAGTGCCCTTGAGCCAACCGCCAGCAGTGCGAGACATGGGAGTTGATTAACAAGGCTTGATGAGACGCGTTTCGGTAAATTAATAAGGCTTGGGGAGTGCTAGTTTGGCGTACATAGCTACGGTTTCATCGCTTCGGAGGGTGACGCCGTCCGTGCTCAGCGTGAACGACCTCGAACCCCACAACCTGATTCCTGAAACAACCGTGCGTCTATTTACCCATACCCATAGCCCGATTAACTCCCCCCGTTAGCTATATCTACTCCGTAATTTCTTCCGCTCTTTTTCTGCGCTTTTTTTCTCTTCTCCGTTCCTCGATCGTCATCACGACGTCACTCTACTCCAAACTGAATCTCCCATCAAACCATGGATCATTGTC
Organism: Aureoboletus auriporus; assembly: GCA_038089615.1. Lineage (NCBI taxonomy): Eukaryota > Fungi > Basidiomycota > Agaricomycetes > Boletales > Boletaceae > Aureoboletus > Aureoboletus auriporus. The sequence continues at coordinate 84,192 of JBBPLF010000051.1, forward strand.
ACGCACCCATCCCCCATTCCGGAATAGCACCATTCCGTCATTCATCTGCACCTATGGTCTACGAAGTTCTCATGACTCCGCCTGTATCTCCCGGCCATAGCGAGGACGGTACTGGCGTTATGATGGTGCACCCCGAGCAACCATCGTATCCAGAGAAGCCGTCAAGCCAGCAGCTCCTCCAGACCCCCATTCTGCAGGCAGCTTATCCCCACTGGCGATCTCACGACCCTCAGCGCCCCCTCACGCCCCCTCCTCAGCCAGCTCGTTCGCTCGAAAATGAGCAGGTTCACGTTGAAAAACCCGGCGTTTTGAAATTGACCGATTTTGAGGTGAGGGGGACATTGGGTAAAGTTTCATCGTTGTTTCTTCCTTTATCCTTTTCTCATTTTTTACAGGTACAGGCACATTTGGTCGTGTCCTCTTGGTTCGTCTCAGGTCAGCAACTCCCGGATCTCAAAACGTTTTTGCTATGAAAGTTCTCCGGAAAGTCGAAATTGTTCGCCTCCGCCAAATCGAGCATGTTAATGCTGAGCGTTACATTCTGTCGCGGGTCCGACATCCTTTCGTCGTCGATCTCTTTGCGACGTTCCAGGACAGCTTGAACATTTACATGCTCTTGTCCTATGTGCCTGGCGGTGAACTATTTACACACCTTCGCAGGGCGCAGAGGTTTACTCCCGACGTCACACGGTTCTATTTGGCTAACATCATCCTTGCCCTGAAATACCTGCACTCCTTCAATATCATTTACCGTGACCTTAAACCTGAAAACCTCCTTTTGGACTCCCGCGGCTATCTACGTTTGACAGATTTTGGGTTCGCCAAAATAGTCGACGACCGCACATGGACGTTGTGCGGTACCCCAGAGTACCTTGCCCCCGAAATCATCCAGTCAGAGGGTCATGGGAAGGCTGCGGATTGGTGGGCGTGCGGAATTCTGTGTTACGAGATGCTTGTGGGTTACCCTCCATTCTTCCATGAGACTGCGTACGGCATCTATGAGAAGATTTTGAGAGGGGTTATCCACTGGCCACACACCATGGATAGACTTTCCAAAGAGCTTATCAAAGCCTTTCTGCACCCGGATCGTACTAAACGCCTTGGTAATATGATCGGTGGTCCTCAGGATGTCCTCGATCATCCGTGGTTCCGTGGCGTGGACTGGGATGCATTAGAGCGCTGTGAAATCAAGGTGAGTTTTTTCCCGCCATTATTTTGACTGACTGACAATGCTTGTTCTTAGGCACCGATCATTCCCCATACCACTTCACTCGACGATACCCGTCACTTCCTTCATCTTCCCCTCCCATCCCTGGAAGATATGCCCGGCCTTGTCATGGAGGAAAGCCCTCTCCCACTTCACCAAAGATTTGAACCAACTGTGTATCAGTTTCTTGAATTTTAATGTTTTACTAACGACTGTCGACGGTCCCTCGTCCTGCGAGGGTTGATTTATAGCATATTTCGTTGAGCCCGGGCTCTGTTGTTCTTTCATACCCCCCCTTTTTCTGTTCTCGCGTGTAGCTTTGATCTCCAGTATGCTGTATCCTCATCGTGACCCTCTGCAATGTAATAGAATGTTTTGGTAGTTTTAATCTCTTGTCAAGACAAGACAACAAGATCAAACAAACGCTTATATACCTCCTGAAAAAGGCATCCGAAATTTCTGCGATCACATATGGCACGCAGGCGGAAGACTCGGACGCATGTCAAGAGCGTAGGCTCACAAGAAAACGTACCAAAGTCCTTCATAATCAAGCATGGCCAGGTCGGTTCTTCTCTCAGCCAACTCGTCCGCGACCTGCGAAAAGTCATGGAACCAAATACCGCTACCCGACTCAAAGTTTGTCTTATCTTCCAATGGTCTTTTCCTACGTGTCTGATGCTGTGTCTTCCAGGAACGCACTCGCAATAAGCTCAAAGACTTTCTAACGATGGCCCCAGCTCTTAAAGTATCTCATCTGATGGCCATCACGCTAACCGACGTCGCACCATCCCTGCGCATCGCTCGTTTGCCCACTGGACCGACGTTCAGTTTCCGAGTTGAACGATACAGCCTGAAGAAAGACTTGCTGAAAGCGTCCCGCTCATCACGAAGTCAGGGCTTAGAGTATCTCACCGCACCGCTCGTGCGTCGCCGCCCTGTCTCGCCATTCCTACACGTCATGCCTGATTCGCTTCCATAGCTCGTCCTCGCCTCTTTCCCCCCGTCCTCTCCCAACACACCCCGCCAGTTACCCCTCGTCATGAAGGCCTTCCAGTCCTTGTTTCCCCCCCTCGCACCCAACGCGATGTCGCTGTCAGGCGCCCGTCGGATCGTTCTCGTCGCCTACAACGCCGAACGAGGTACGATCGACTTTCGACACTACGTGATCACCGTCAAACCCTACGGTGTCTCCAAACGCGTCCGACGCGTCCTCGAAGGGCGCAAAAAGTCCACGACCGGCGTTCTCGATCTCGGAAATGAAAAGGACGTGGCGGATTTCTTGCTTCGAAAACGAGGCGAACCGGGACCTGTGAGTGAGGGAGGTTACGAGTCCGCAGCGTCCTCTGCATCGAGTGCCGCGGGGGACGACGCAGACGCAGTATCGCTGGCGGATGATTATGTGGGGAGAAACAACAAAAAGGGACAAAAGAAGGCTGTAAAGTTGGATGAGATCGGGCCCAGGATGGAACTTAGACTTGTCAAGATCACGGAGGGCGCCCCTGGCAAAGAGGGTGCAGTGATGTACCACGAATTTGGTAGGTGCCTTGTTCGGGGTCATCGGATCGATTTTGATGTGATTGTAGTCAAAAAATCAAAAGCAGAAGCCGTTGCACTTAAAGCATCGCATGCAGCAAAGGAGAAGCTAAGGAAGCAGCGAAGGGAGGAACAAGAAGAGAATGTAAGGCGGAAAAAAGAGGCAAAACACAAGGGATCGACTGCCCCATCAGAAGGGGATCGTGATGGTGGAGCGGATCCAAGTGGAGATGAAGAGGGTTATGAAGACGACGAAGCTGGGTGGGATGAAGAAGAAGTGATCAGTGACGTGGATGGTGAAGGATCATCTGACTCAGAGGAAAACTCGGAGGAGCTTCCACCACGGAAGAAAACCAAAAATTTAGTTAAACGGTGAATTCAATGATATTCTCCTTGGAGTGCAATCTCAGGATCAATAAGGCTCGAGTCACAGTGCAGGTGTACAAGGTACTGCTGAGCACTCGGATGCATACTGTGCGTGAACCTCTACTCCGGTTAGATTCCTACAAGCAGCTACCTATCTCTTGGTATCTTAACTTCCGTGGACTATCGATCTGTTCTAGCTGCCGAAGGAAACCAAGACACTTCCTCTTGGTGTCCTCGGAGTCGGGACAATAGTTCTTCATCAACAAACGATTGTAGTATACCAGCGAGTCCATGCACCCTGTGACGTGTTTGAGGGAACTGAATCAAGGCCGCGATACAGACTTACATTTGCTATCTGGCTGCTCACCCAATAGCTCTTCGATGATGGCGATCTCTTGTCGGAGCTGCTCCTCATTCTCCCCTGTAAAATTGTTATGGATAGAGGATGAGACTATCACGATGCTCACGCACCAGAACCAATTAGCCACTTATGATAGATCCACGCACTTTGGTCGTCTGGATCAGTGAACAGAGCATTGTGTACAAGTTCAAATTCTCCATTTGGCATGTTAAAGGCACGGGACACTGAGCACAGAGCGAGCACATACCCTCCTCTCGAGAACGGACGGGATCTAGTTTACCCGCATTCCAAAGCGAAGAATAGATTTTGGAACGTTGATGCCACGCGCTGAAATTAGAAAAGCTCGCGCTAATCTTGCGCGACGTGTATGCCAGTTCCGTAATGATGGGCCTTTGGTCTGGCATACTTGCCAACACGTATCGCCGGTAGTTCCAGGCATGAACTTGGAAGGCGTGAGGGACGTGGAGCAACATATGTGTAGGCTTACAGTTTCGTGCGTCCGCATCGAGCATCTTCTCGACGACGGCTAGCTCCTTCTGCCAGTTTGCCTTGCGCCATTTCAAAGATGGTTCGTTGTCGACTGCTGGTCCATCAGGAACGTTCTCCAAACACCATCGACGGTGATTCCATATCCAGTATACCTTGGGATGTTCTCGCAGTGCCGCCATCGTCATCGATAACTCATTGGCGAGCAGATTATTGATCTCTTCGGGGGTGCTGAGAGCCGATCAATACATTAGCGAGCGACATAAACAAGAACAACTGACCTCTGAGGGAATATTCCATTGAGCATGATGTTCCGGCGGTAGTTCCAGATGGTGTAGAATTCTGGATTCAGGTCAAGCAAGTGCTGGGTCTGATCGAATGCATCTCGACTCCAATCACATGCTTTTTTCTATGAGACCGACTGAGAGGGATAAGAGACCAGTCGTAGCGATGAACGTACGCGAGAGAGTACACTCTCGGTCAATGCAAGATACTCGGCGATCTGCGACTTTTCGCGCTCTTTTCTCGCCTGAATGGCCTCCTTGGAATGGGGAACGCGCTTGACATTGTGCTGCACGAGACGGGTATTGGCAGATGTGGAGAAAAGGAGCGCGTAATCTTACCATGATCAAGTACAAGCACTAACTACTGACTTGAACTTATCAACTCAACATCTGAAGTTGTGGCTATGAATCAAGGGAACAGCAAAGTTTTCACACGTTCAAATCATAGTACTGCACAGAGATTCACATAAAATGTATGGTTACAAGCTTGTGGTATGTAATTATTAATAACTGACTGTGACATCAAAACACTCCATCCATCGTTCCCCATGACAGTACAAAAATCAGATCAAATTGTATCATTGGACACCGATAACCAAGGTTGCCGGAGGTACGCAGAGAATAGACCTCGGGTAGTAGTGTGATATCCAAAGAATGAGGTCACTAGATATACTCCGCAGCCAGCCATCATCATGGAGTGTCCATGTACACGTATTGCGGTAAGCATGGTGAAAGCCGAAGATGTGTGGCAAGGACGCCAGATATTGAAGATCAGGAATGAATGTCAAATGGGGCAGCCACGAGAGGACCTGTCTCGGCATCCAAGACCCGCACTGTTTGGTCGAAAAGAGCCGGAGACAACACGCCTTCCATCGGGTGAAAACACAATTGATATGACCCATTTAGTGTGTCCATTGAAAGACCCAGCGACAATAGATCTGTCTCGGTATCCCAAATCAGTACCGTTATGTCGTTAGACCCAAAGACGACGCGCTTTCTGTTCGCTGAAAACCCAATTGATGTGACTCGATCAGAGTGTCCGTTGAATGGCCCAACAGCGACAGACCATGACTTGGCGTCTCAAATCCGCACCGTTTGTCGTCAGAACCAGAGACGACGCGCTTTCCATTAGGTAAAAACCTGACTGATGTGACTGACTGTTGAAGGGCTCAGCAGCGACAAACTCTGTCTTGGCATCCCAAATCCGCACCGTTGTATCGTAAGACCCAGGGACGGCGTGCTTCCCATCAGGTGAAAACCCGACTGATGCGACGGAACCAGTGTGTCCCTTGAAGGACTCAGCAACGACAGAGCCCGTTTCAGCATCCCAAATGCGGATTGATCTGTCGAAAGACCCCTGGCGTCAGGTGAAACCCCGACTGAACTAACCTCACCAGTGTGTCCGTTGAGATGCCCACCAACGACAGACCCCGTTTCGGTATCCCAAATCCGCATTGTTTCGTCCCCAGAGACGACACGTTTACCATGCAATGATGGCATGAGGTCAACACCACTGTTATTCGTTCGAACCACCTCCCTGAGTTTGTGACCGTATATGCCTCGAATGTGCGAACTCTCTCGCCACATTGGCACTGCAGAGATATACAGGTGCGGTGTGCTCTGAGAAATGATTCCCCGAAAAAACCGTAATAAATTCTAAAGGAGGTTGACCAACCCGATACAACTGTTCGACTGTTTCCATGGCCGGTATCACAACCTTGCCCTCACCCACCAGACTGAGTGCCTCCAACCAAAAGAGCAATCGAGAACGCATGAAGAACTCGAGATCGGAGAGCCCGTCAAAGTCGCATGGCTTGATGTTCGACAGACGGAGATGGGTCGCGAAATGCTGATAAGGGTATACAAGGGACTCTGGAATGGAATTCTGAACACGCTGACATAGACCAGATGCGTCCTCGTGTAACAAATGAGATGTCTCAAGACCGCATATGTTGAAATGCAATTGTTTCTTCATAAGCAACCGGTGAGAAATCGGTGCGGATGGGAAATACCGATGAACGTTCACGGTTTCTTCCCGCAGCGCTTGGGGCCCGTGAAATAATCTGCAATAGAGGCGTGGAGAGTCCTGATTGGTCGAGTTTCAGTGTACCGAATGAGAAATCGAGGAGATGAAAGAATGGTGGATGATGACCGTTTGAATCCTAGAAGTTGATCGATGGCCAGGAGGGTTAACGATACCTGTCCAACTACAACAGCACGCGGGCCGACGATGACACAGTACTCATCGACAAAGCGGGCGTCCTTCCAGTCGCCAACTGACTCCAGAACGGTAGCAAATAGACCATGAAGCCTTTCGATGCTACTGCCATCTTTCGACATCAGCGGGTTTGAAAGGCCCAAAATACAGGCCTCGTTTATACGTCGTCGCAAAGGAATCCAGTCCTTTCTACCTTGCCTAGAAAGCCAGGAAGCATGCTCGGATTAAGATCGCTGAGGAAAATCTTGCGAACATGATTGCGGTGAAAGGTGAGTAATTCCGTCGCATTGTAGGAGACTCGGGCGTGGTGGTCCGAGTCAATGATAGGATCCAATTGCTGTTCGTCAACCTCAAGGTTACAGGAATGGAAAACCGTTGAAGTGAGGGAGACGTGTTTGCATTGTGCCAACGGGAAGGATGGTGCGATGAGACGGAGGAGGAAGAGACGCTGAATGTTGTGGTCTTGTAGAGGTGATGGAGAGAGGGGTGCATCATGACACGAAGATGTCGGTGAACCGGTCCTCACGGACGACTCAGGAGAGGTGGGAACACAGTGAGAAGAGATAGAGTGAACGTATGGCTGCGCGACGATCGGATGGGTTATCTCGCGACTGCGGAAAGGGATCAGAGAGTATCAGCCTGACAAAGAGTAGAGAAGCCAAACTGGTTCAGTCGACAAGCGAACCAAAGATGTCACACTGCCACATCGACTCTCAGCAAAGTCAGTCGATGTGTTTTCTCTCGTTTCATCATCTAGTTCACAGATATTGTTAGCTCTTCAAAATCCAGTCCTCAATCGTGAATCCTCTTCGGCAGCCAGTTATCCACTGCAAAGTCAGTCTACATGTTTTCTCCCGTTTATTTTAGCTCACAGTTGTTAGCTCTTAATCACCTTGAATCCGCTTCGGCAGAGAGTCACACAGATCAAAGTCGGTTCATATGATTTCCCCTGTTCTTATAGCTCATCTATGCTGTTAGGTTGTCAAAATCAAGTCCTCATTCTTGAATCCGCTTCGACGATCAGTCATACAGAACAAGGTCAGTCGATTTCTTTTCTCCAATTTCCTAAAGCTCATAGATGTTGTTAGCGCTTCTCAATCAAGTCCTCGATCCTGCCAATATGGATCCTTCTGGGCGCAAGGGATGTCTCCAGGGCACACGGCGAAATATCATCGACCCCATTCTTCATTGGGCAGAGAGCTTATCCTCCGATAATAACATCCACTGGCTTTCCGGCGATGCAGGTTTTGGCAAGAGCGCTATAGCGCACTCTGTTGCCGAGGAACGCCGAGCATTGTGCACTGCGTACCTTTTCTTTGACAGGGACGACCCTATCTCGAGTCATCCCAGCCGTGTGATCCGCACCATCGCCTATCAACTCGCCATCAACAATTCGGATATCCGAGTTCCCATCCTTGCAGCCATCGAACGGAATCCCAATATATCCACGGAATCTCTCGCCACTCAGTTCACGACGCTTCTTGATGAACCTTTGACCACATGCCGAGCTACATTTGGTTCCCCCTTCCTCACCATTCTCGATGCTCTTGATGAATGCGGAGACGACAAATCACGCAGGGTGCTTGTGGACCTTGTAGCAAAGAGGTTCACCAAACTTCCTCCCCCGCTCAAATTTCTGATCACCAGTCGGGCCAAACCGGACATCGTCGAGCCATTCATGTCATCCCCAAACGATAAGCGCATCAATCGGGTCGAGCTTCTAGCATCCACGGCTACCAAGGATGTGCTCGATTTCTTGTACCATAGCATGTCTAGAATCCATCAGAATCGCCCCACGTGTGGGCTCCCAGAGGACTGGCCGAGGCGTCCAATCATGCTTAA
>JBBPLF010000052.1:0-91194 GCA_038089615.1 Aureoboletus auriporus
CAATAAAGTAGGAACTCACTAGAGTGACTGCATATGAATACGCGATGGAGAACATGAGGACCCAATTCTTTTTGAAAACGTGATAAATGCGCGAGTTTGCCCTTGTCGGAACCGTTCTGCGATTATTTGTGATTAATCCCGTAAGCTCATCCGCAGTTTCAATGTCCTGTTTTTGTTTCACAGCAGTGATAGCCACTTTATACGAAGGCTGCCTCGTCAACCAGGTGTAGGCAACCAATGTTATGCAGAGAAACAAGGCGGAAACACCAAAGAAGATCCGAGCAGCTATTTCCTCGGCCTGATAATCTTCTCCGTCGGTCACTGACGCTGTGATGTTCGAACCCCGAGACAAGCCCCAAAGAGAAACCATTGCACTGACAACCTGTACAAAGCTGGTCGCAACCCCGACACCGCCTTGTCCTGATAAAACACTTTGCAGGAACGATGGTCCAATGAGAGCTGCCCGAGCATAGATGGCTGTAGCCAGAGAGCTAGCCAAGCCCCCTACACAAGCTGAATTGAAGAGAGCGAACAAGAAGAATGCTGAGGGTGTGCCTCGAACGAACGTGCTCAGACATAGAGATATGATAAGGATAGTTGTCGTGATGATGGACACAAATATACGGCGAGATGTGGACGACTGTGAAGTGCAAACGTAAGTTCCCATCATCACAGTCATTCAGGAAGTATACGAACTTGTTTCAGGGTGAGGGTGCAGTAAATAAAAACGAATAGCTTGGTCAAGGAATACACGCTAGACCAGTACGAGGGGAAGCTCGAGTAGAAGGGGGAATTAACAAGTCGAGACAAGAAAAAAGGCGTCCCGTTTGTCAGAGCTGAATGTAACCATGAGAAATCAAATAATGGGTAGTCGAGCAAAAAGTTTACCGCCAAAAGGGAGTAAAATGACGCAGCCTAGAAGGAAATACGTCCACTTGGTTTGCGCCTCGATTGAAACCCACTCTCTTGTCGAGTCAAGATTTCCAGAGTTCCCACCATCGAATCCGGGGTCGGAGTGGTCTTCCATTACGATGGCACGATAGTTGGGAGGAGAGTCTGTCTGACTGATGTAAAATAGCGGAGTGAATTCGCATGGTCATGTTCGGGCCCCTATTCGGCCGATTCGCTTGAAAGTGCAGTTAATTCTGCCAAATTGCCTATACCGTATTTGAGAAAGGCACTGGTAACCGTAGCAACCACGGCATCTTCCGGATCCGGACCCGAGAAGCTTACGGGAATGAGGTGGCGCATCGATCACAGGCCGATAGTGCGCTCATGCCGTCACATTGGCGCAATCCAATCTCATATTATACAATAGCCTCGACATAAAAACTAAAGAGTGCTCCAGCAGCAAGCCCAACCATCATAAAAGTACCGCCCAGCGTTGCAGCGACATCTACATCTTCGTGGCGTCCCTCCAGTTTAGGATTACGCTCCAGGGATGACACCAAAAGCAGAGCCAGGCACGAGACAAAGCCATTTGTATATCCCATGGCAAGTAATATAATCATGAACAGGGTATCGGAATGTATGATCGGAGAAAGTGGTGAGGGTGTTCCAGGTTGATAGACATTGCAAAGAAGAACCAGGGGTATGAATATAGTCCGCATCAGAGACATGGCTAAGATTTTCTTGTCGGACCAGACGATTGAGCGAGGAAACGAGCAGGTCTGTCGTCCAACAAGATCTCCGATGCTAAACACCAGGAAATGGACCGAGATGAAGAGCAAAGGAGAGATGGCCGGATTTACGGATCGCACACGGGATGTGATCGCAGGAAAGACAGCCTGTCAGTGGTTGGAGACCCAATCAGTTGAGGAAAGATTGCGACAGTGAAGCATACACTTACGAGAGTGACTGCAAATACATATGCGATCGAGAACATTACAATCCTATTCTGTTTGAAAACACAGTAAACGCGCGAATTTTCCTCTGTACTCCTGTGGTCATCTGCGACAAGTCCAGTAAGTTCGTCTGCATCTTCGATATTACGCCTTGGTTTCACAGCGCCGATAGCCGCTTTATAAGAAGTTTGCCTCGTCAACCACGTGTAGACAGCCAATGTTGCGCCAAGAAACAAAGCAGAAACCCCAAAGAAGATTCGAGCGGATATTTCCTCTGCCCGATCATACCATCCATCATCGACCGTTATTGCCACTGAGACCATGGATTTCGACCTCTTAGACAATCCAAGAGAAATTATTGCGCTGGAAACCTGTACGGCACTGATGGCAACCGCGATACCGCCTTGTCCCGAGAAAACACTTTGGAGGAACGATGGACCAAGAAGTGCTGCCCGAGCGAGGACTGCTGTGTACAGATAGCTACTCAAGGCTGCCAGAGAAGCCGCATTGAAGAGAACGAATGAAAAGAATGCTGAGGGTGTGCCTCGAAAGAATGTGCTGATAGAGAGAGAGATGATAAGGAGGATCGTCGTAATGATAGACACGAAAATGCGTCGAGATGTGGACGACTACAATATGCAAGGGTTAGGGCCCGTTACAACTATTCAGCGCAACATACAAACCTGTTTCGAGGTGAAGGTGCAGTAAAACAGACAGAATAGCTTGGTCAAAGTATAGACGCTCGACAAGTACGAGCTGAACGTCGGGTAGAAGGAGGAATCAGCGAGTCTGGATAAGAAAAAAGACGTCCCATTGGTTAACGCTGAGCCAAATCAAGATCAAGATTAGAACTGAAACCATGGATCGCTAAGGAATAGATATCACCATTGTAAGGGAGCAAAGTGGCGCAGCCTAGGAGGAAATACGTCCATTCTGTGAGTGCTTGCGTTGAAATCCACTCTCTTGTCGAGTGAAGATTTTCTAAATTCGTCACTGGCATGGTACCGCTGCCAGTTCCTGTTTCGCGGATATCAGAGTGATACTGGTCTTCCACAGGTACAATGGCACGATAATTTGGAGGATGGTGTAGCGTGCTAATGGCCATCTATAGCGGGACTTCTGGTAGGCTCTGGGGTGAACGTAGTGGTCTCCGGACCCGAGTCGGGGGTAGATTGGGCCTCCTCCCTTCGGATAACACCCACAGGAGTTATTGCCTATATTTGAGTAGATGTAACAGAGCCAAACAATGTAGTTAGCTTAGCTTGCCCAATCAGAACAACTCCAAACTCCAATGCCATCCACGCGCGACCGCGACCGCGACCGCACACGATCCCCAGACCAAGACATCTCCCTCCCTGGCGGAATCTTGCCCATCTCCGAATCCGACTATTTTCTCAAGAACACCGAATTCAGAGTATGGCTCAAGGACGAAAAGGACAAGGTCTGTCATGCGTGACTTATACGCTGTCAGCACATTAAGCTTGAAAATGATAGTACTTTGATGAGCTTTCGAGTGAGAGAGCGCGTAGGTGCGCATGCACCGATTCACCCGTTACATCTTGGCACCGTTGACAAGTGGTTACTACATCCGTCCCGACCCACAGTTATTTTCGCAAGTTTGTTCGGGCATGGAACAAGGGGAGACTCTCTAGTGCGTTTGTCTTATACATGTCGGATTCATTCATTCCGACCCATTCGAAAAGAGGGATTGTACCACGATGCAGCATCGATGGCTGGCTCCGCTAACAACCAAACTGCCTACAAATGGTCGTTTGCTTCCAAGGCATCGAATGCAGATGCAAATGCACTGCGCGCCGCACGCAAGGAGGTTGATTCAGCGACGTACCGCCACTCCGGGGATGACAGTGGTCATGGTCCCAGCGCTAGAGCCAGTGGCGGTCGCGTCATCGGACCCGTCCTCCCATCCACGTCGGACCTCGTCCTCGCAAGAGAAGCTTTATCGGAACATCAAGCGTCCGAGCGCGACCTTAAACGGAAACGGGATCGTGCAGAGGCAAAAGATCGTCTGGAAGAGACGGTGGGTCCGAAGGAAGTGGGTCGAGAGGGAATGTTGGAGAAGAAACGTGCACGGCGAGAGAACGATCGTGCTTTTAGGGAAAAAGGTGACGAAGGCTATGAGGCAGACGAATCGACATTGCTTGGCGGTGGGGATAGTTTCAGGGACCAGTATGTGTTTTGTTTCTCACTAAGCTGCTTACTGACTTCTATGACAGCATAGCGCGACGGGATGCGTCCCGTAAACGTTTCGAAGAGAAGCGTGCCGCGGGACGAGACGACAAGGTGGCCACGGCACGTGAACGTGCCAGTGCAATGCGTGAAAAGGACAGGGCTACCATGGATATGTTTCAACAACTTGCTAAACAACGGTTTGGATAGTCATACACCCAGCTACGTTATTACCGTGAGTTTTTATGCTAGCATCATACACTGGTAACACACTGCTCGCCTATCTGTTTGTGCGTTTCGCGTGTCGGGGCTTACTCATTGAGCTAACTTAACGACCAGCCCACACGCTTTCCACTGAGACGTGGATGCTCTTGCTTTAGCACGACCTCACATGCTTGGATAACGTGTAATCGCATACTCTGTTATCAGGATCTTCCTGTCCGTCCCTTTTTCAATCGATTATATCATCTTTTTATCCGGTGGCTGGAACGCCGGATTCCATCGTGGATCTCGAGATTGGCCTCCTTTGGTCCGAGCACTCGTATGTTCTCGCCTGAAAAACAACTTGATTACCCCCATGAAGTTACTACGTTTGATCTGCTGGGTTAGGATCGTCGGTATTGGTTGACCATGCATACATTCGGAGAATGTGGCAGAGATGGAATTAGCCTCGAGTGTATCGGGTATGATCGGTGCCAACACCGGCAGCAAGTCCTGTTCTCTCCGCGAGTGCGTGTGGGGGCAAGGCTTTGTCCGTGTACTAGTACCCTGACCTTCTTCCCCAGATATTAGGCACCTCTAGTCACTACAGAACCCGCAAGAATGGAGAGGTATTGGTGCACGAAGATACAACACATTGCAGGGTTGGGTTAAGTAACTGGGCAGCATACATATATAGATACACATAAAGTCGAGGTCGAGAAGGACATGCCAGGCCCTTCATGCCTACGGAACACGTCCAAGCATCATCAAGACATAATAACATTGTCCTCGCAAAAAGAAATCAAATCGTCTCTGTCATGGGCTGGGTCAAATCCTGCATACCAAGGTGAGTAACAGGAAGAACGGGCGATCGACCCGGATACTACATACCGTAGACAAATTCGTAGAAATCTGAGGGGGAACGTTCAGCTAAAACAAATGCAAGCGGGGAATGTCGATACTCACCCTTGGCTCCTGCATCCAATACACGTCTTGGTACCGCGTCCGAATATCACAAACCACGTCCCTGTCGGATCCATGTCGTTCCCCGGGTACTGCAAAAGAGCACGAGTATACTCACTTCAAGACATCTCGGAGCTCTGTGCATGTTATATTGGGTTTCTCCGCCGTCGCATTAAGGAAGCACTTGAGAGGGAAGAAAGAAAGGTCAGTGCATGATCGTGAATAGTCTGAAACGTGTCGCACCCTGGTAAATGTGAGCTGGCGTTCGCAATCGTCATGTGCGAGTTGTCTGTCTCTACAAGCCGATAAACAAACCTAGAGGACAAGGTATTGATTTCATTATTCTTTTTTTTTTTTTTAAAAAAGCGACGACGGACCACGCTGAGATTCCCTATCTGATTAACCTCTGGTGTCGATTCACTGAGCCAGTACGTACTCTTCCGCCTTGCTATTTGTGCGCATTTTCTGTTCCTCTTGTTCAATTGTACTGTGAGAAGAAATCACGATTTATACTCCTATAATTCAACGAGGAGATTTACAAAATCCAACGATGGAGAGTGAGAGCACTGCAGCACGATTACAAAAGGTTCAGGTGATCGTGTCGAATGTGACTGACCTTTGAATAGCTGATCACGTCCAATATTCCACTCCCTCGAGTACGTGTTTGGTGTCTTGCCCATCTGCAGGTCTGTGGGTGACCAATATAGTAGAACGATAAAGCCAATGAAACGTTTCGCCAACCTAGCAGCGATTCCGAATGGCAACAATCGAGGAGCGCCTGATTGTACAACAGAGTCAGTGAATGAATCATACAACTAAAGAACACATACGAATAGTTTCGAGCCCTTGACCTTTTCCAATGGCATGAGCAATCGATTATGAAGAATCTGACACAACATCCTGGTCAGACCAAGTGCCGACATGAGCGAATAAGCGAATAATCAGAAGATTCACATAATCGAGAATAGGCTTTCCGTCCGCGGAAACGATCTCTAAAATAACTGTATCAGTGGCATGAAACTGAACTGGACGAACAGAATCGCTGACCCTCATCCTGACCGTCGGCTCTCATGCTTGCTCGTCCACAACACTTTTGCTCCAACCCATGTCCCGAGACTACATTATTTTTTAACTTCCATGCATATATACGTATTCCCACGCGAGCGCGACACTTACAATAGAAAAAGAAATGACAGTCTTCGGGGACATCATGTGTGAGCTGGTCGATTTGGTGCAGCTACAGATGGGATCAATGTCAAACACGTTTTCGCGAACTGCAAACGACGACGTACAATCTTGTGATGCGTCGGCCAGAGGTCTTTGGGGTGGTTCTTATCATCGAGCATCAAAATGACGTCTTCCGCCTGATACCCATTATGATCTACATTAACATCGATCGATCAATGATCGATGACTCGAAGCTGAGGTTCAAGTTGTGATACCGTGACATACTTATCAGGCGATCACAAAGCTCTCGGGCGTCTCGGTGTGCAAAGGTGAGATGAGGCAGGTCACTATACTCGGGTGCAGTGACACTTCGTACGGCGATTAAAAGGGCGCGCTTCTTGCCCAGTGACCTAAAGGGGGTGGAAGAGGGATTTGGGGTAGACATCGGATGCTAGCGTGCTCGTGTTAGCTGTTTTTCTCAAACAAGGTGATGACGAGCTTACGAGGTAAATCGAGGGGGGCTAGAGGATGTGAGATGGAGATAACTCTTCCAGGTTGCTCCTTAAATCATTGAGTCACCACAGGAGCTACAGCCATGGAAGGGAAGGAAAATCGGACATCAATGACTCCCACAGCAGCGGGGCAGTGCATCAAAACACGTGGAAAACACATGCCCCCCGCTACCTGTGGGCACAGTCATGCATCATGTTCTGCATGAAAAATAATAATAATCAAATGTCAATTCTGGAAGGCACATTGCATACGCGCCCGTTTAGAACAACATGGAGATAGAGTGAGCTCAGACTCGGGGAATTGTGAACCTTGTGATCACTCGGAGGCTCAGCACAACGTTTTTGACATGTACATTGTACATGAGGGCATGGCGACCTCGGTGCGTCCGCGTCAGAATTCGATCATCCTCAAGGATATAATTACCGTTCTCCCATTTTCGATCGCCACGACTCGAATGACGTGACATGATAGGAAAGTCGGTAAATCGCAATCGTGGATCTCGGGATTGATTCCCTTTGGTTTGAGCATTCATACTACGGTACTCGCCTCGCCTGAACTTGAAAAAGGTTAACCTGACTATCCCCATGGAGTTACTACGTTCAATTTGCTGCATGTAGGATCGTCAATCCTGGTTCAAGTTGCTGACCATGCATACATTTTCGGAGAATGCGACGGGGATGGAACCCGGCTCACGTGTGTATGTCGGGTGTGTCAACACCGCCAGCGGCAGCAAATCCTATTCTCTACATGCACACGATGACTACGCCATCTCGAATCACCCACGTGCAATTGACGGAAACCGCAAGAATAGTAAGTTTATAGTGCATAAAGATCCAACGCATTGGAGGGTTGGGGATAACTGGGCGTGTATAAATATGCACAAAGTCGAGGCTGAGAAGACAAATCCAGGTATCATCGATATATAATGACATTGTCCGAGTCACCGCAAAGAGAAATCAAAGCATCTCCATTACGGGCCGGGTCAAATCCTGCATTCCAAGGTAAGCAACACTAACAACGGGCGACAAGGATATCACATACCGTAGACGGATGCGTAGAAATCTAGAATCAAAGAAAAAGAGGAACCCTCAACCAAAACGAATGCAAGCGGGGGATTCGAGGCTCACCCTTGGCTCCTGTATCCAATTCTCGCCCGGACACCGTGTCTGAATTTCGCAAACGACGTCCCTTCGCATATCGGATCCATGTCATCCCCGGGGAATGAAAAAGAAGCAGGGGTTTACTCACTTGAGGGTATTGCGGAGGTCTGTCCACGTTACGTTTGATCTCTCCGCCATTGCAGTCAGGAAACACTTGAGAGAAAAAAAAGTGGGTACGTAATCGTAAATACACTGAGACTATGTCACACGCCGCTCTCACCTTGGTGAATGTGAGCTCACGCTCGACATCGTCGTGTGCGAGCTGTCTATCTC
Organism: Aureoboletus auriporus; assembly: GCA_038089615.1. Taxonomy (NCBI): domain Eukaryota; kingdom Fungi; phylum Basidiomycota; class Agaricomycetes; order Boletales; family Boletaceae; genus Aureoboletus; species Aureoboletus auriporus. The sequence goes on from JBBPLF010000052.1 coordinate 8,309, forward strand.
TACAGGCAGACAAACAAATCTGCAGAAGCAAAAGTATTAATTAGATTTTTTTTTAAAAAAAAAGGTGCCCCCGTACCACGTTGAGGTTCTCTATTTGACGAACCTCTGATGTCGATTCGCCTGGAATTTGTACAGATTTTTTGTGCTTCTTGTGCAATTTTACTGTGAGAAGAGATCATGACTCAATTACTTGAGTCAAATAAGAGGACTTACACAGTCGGACGATGGAGAACGAGAGCACTGTAACACAATTCAAAAAGGTACAGAAGACCGTGTGGAATGTGACTGGCCTTTAAACAGTTGACCACGAGCAATATGCCGCACACTCGAGTTACCGACTGGTGCCTTGACTGTTTGCAGGTCTGTTACAGCTTTTCGGTGCTTCTTGATTGATTGTACTGCGAGAAGAATTATGGTTTACATCACTAGAGTCAAACAAGAGGACTCGCATAGTGTGACCATGGAGATCGAGAGCGCTGCAAAAGGATTACAAAACATTTAGGTGACGATGTCGAACGGGTGACTGACCTTTGAACAGCTGATCAGGACTTAAAAAACTCCATGTCCTCGAGTAATTGTTTGGCGTTTTGCCCGTTTGCAAGTCTGTGCGTGTTTGATTTAGTACAACAATAACATTATTGATATATTTTGCATGCCTAGCAGCGACTCTGAATGACAGCAATCAAGAAGCGCCTGGTTTGTACAACAAAGTCAGCGGCGAATCACACAACCAAAGAACACACACGAATAGATGCGAGCCCTTAACCTTTTCCAAGGGCGTGACCAACCGATTATGAAGATCCTGGTACACCATCAGACCAAGTGTCGACATGAGGGAACAACCAGGTGACTCACATAATCAAGAATAACTTTCCCGTCCGCGGAAACAATCTCTGAATGGAAACTATATCAGTGGCACGAACGTGAGTCAGACAGACACTATCACTGACCATCATCCTGACCGTCGGCCCTCATGGTAGCTCGTCCACAACACTTTTCCTCCAGCCCATGCCCCGAATCTATATTATTTTCAACATTCATACATATCCTCCGTCAACACAACATCGCTTACAATAGAAAAAGAAGTGACAATCTTCGGGGATGTCATGGGTAAGTTGATCGATTTGACGCAACTACAGATGTGATCCATGTCAGAAACATGTTTTCGCAAGCAGAAAACAACAACGTACGATCCTGCGCCGCGTAGGCCAGAGGTGTTCAGGATGATTCTTGTCATCGAGCATCAAAATGACGTCGTCTGACCGATACCCATGAGAATCTACGTCGAAGCCAATTAATAATAAAGATCAGTGCCAGTGAGATGCAAATAGGAGTGGATGTAATTTACTTATCAGGCGATCGCGAAGCTCTCGAGCATCTCGGTGTGCAAAAGTGAGACGAGGCAGGTCGCTATACTCGCGTGCAGTGATGCTTCGTATGGCGATTAACAATGCTCGCTTCTTGCCCATCGATCTAAAGGAGGCAACCATAGAAGGACTGCGATGCGAGGGACTTGCAGATGGATTAGCGTGCTCGAGAAAAGGTTTCGGCCTTCAAGGCGACGAGCTTCTACGAGTGTGTTAGATATCGAGGGGGAACGGGGAATGTGAGGTGACTCTTCTATGATGGGCCCCTTTATCATTCATTATGAACGGGTCCACAGGAGTTACAGCCATGGAGTGAAAGCACTGGCACAGCAGGGTGGGCAGTACATGGAAGATGTTCTTCTTGAAAAGCCACAAGAAGAAAAACGAACACTAGAAGCCGCGAGGAACCGAACTGCACGCGACATAGGCGCCAGTTTTACACCAAGTGGGGATAGAGTGAGCGCAGAAAGTTGTGATATGTCCTTAAACATGGGATGATCCCGATTTGTTCAGTTACCGTGTTCGGCTCTGATCGAGTGATGTTTACACTCTCGGATTTTTTTGTTTTCAGGAAAAAGTAGCCCATGTCAACGACAGCGTTGAACCTCGAGGCTGGTTCGAGGAGGGAGCGGTGGGGAGGCTATGTTCCCAACAAGACAATCTCCCGAAACGTCTAGAAGCGGTCGTGAAGTAGTAAAAAGTTTTTGACACCACACGAAGCATCGGTGCGTCAGAATTCGAGCGTCGATGATTCTCAAGGACATACATGCACAGCTTTTTTGGATTGTTCCACCAATACCACTTGCACAGCGCGGAAATTGCACCTTCCACGGCGTGTGTATTGCCTTTTTTTCTGGGCCAATGGAAAAAAAAAAGTAATGCGTCATCCTGTCATTGTCTACGTGTCCATCGCGACTCTTGTTGTTCCTTGAGCCATTGCACGCTGCGCTTTCTTCCATAAAGTACGTGTACGCGCGACGAAGGTCTTCCACGTCGATCTTGTCGGCTTTCCGTTTTCGTGCGATCACTTGGGCGCACGAGATTAGGTTGAGGGCGTAGCGCAGTATCGTCGAACCAGCCATTGACGTCAAAACGTTCAATGCATCCGATGTCAGCGTTACGTCCTCTTCCTCACACCTGTGTCCTGCGTCAGCGACATCCTACACAACATGACGGACGTTACCTAATTTGAATTATTTATTGGATATCATCATCTGCATAAGGTTTCATGCTGACGATTAACACGCGGTCGAGTAGATCCACAGGAAGACCGTGTGGGCTGCGCACGTTAGTCCCTCGTATTCTGGACATGCCACGATTGGATGCCATAATGACCAACGGCGACAGCTCACTAGCGCTCACTTTCCAGTGCCCGGTTCAGGAATGAAAAGCACTCGATGTCAAGCACGTGAACTTCATCGATGAACATACCTGCAGGTGAAGGCGATTAGCAAGCAGACGAAGATGAAAGACTAACGCCGGGGATGATTTCTGCCTTGTCTTCTTCACGTCATTCGGCGACCTTTGTGTTTATTTGGTCTCGTAGTTTTTCCCCGTGTCTCCGGCAAACGAGGAACCCTTGTGTTCTCGTAAGATGTGAGAGGTGATGTTGACGAACCTATCCGCTCCATCTTGGTGATTTCGCGCAGCTCGGATGTTCCTGCCGTGATTTGAGTAGCCTGTACATTGTGAGCGCGTCAACCAAGGAAGGGCTAATGAAGTGTACCATTTGTGTTTTAGAGAGGACGCGTCAGTTTGTACCAATTGAAAGAATTTGAGCTAGTTTGCTACTACTCCGATAAGTTTGGTCTACGGAGTCTCGTGCGGACACTCGCACCATCTTTTCGCTCCCTCGCACCGACATGGACCCCCTCCCGTTCGTATGCCGCCCGCACCACCCGCGAGACGATCGCCTCCTACGACACCGTCGTCGCCGAATTCAAAACTTAAAAGCCCATCACACCTGGCATTCGCCACCTCCGCCGCCCTCTCAACGCGCACCTCTACAAAGGCAAACCCGTTCGGGCACTCACCACCGCTCTGCGCAGAAAGGGCGGGGGACGCCGGAGGCGGATTCGGATTGAGTATAACCCGGAGCGGTTGGGCCATGTTGCACTTGTCCAGGCGAGGGATCCGAACGCGGTGGGCAAGGCTTGGAACGATCATCTCATCAAACCGTTAAAAATCATACCGCTCAGGAGGGTTATTAAAAGACTGGTTATTAACTGGAGAGTTTTCGCCGTCGTATACCACTTGGAGGAAGCTATGAAGACCGACCCACCCGCCGAATTTCCACAAATACTCGTGGCAGGCAAAGTTATGAATGGGCACATGATGGCATTCCTGCGTCCGCGTCAGAGTTCGATCATCCTCAAGGATGTAATTAATGCTGTTCGTCTCCTTTTCGATCGTCACGATGACGTGACTGGAACATCGGTAGGTCCCATCGTGGATCTCGGGATCGGTTTCCTTTGGTTTGAACACTCGTATGTCCTCGCTTGAACAAGGACCTCATTATCCCCATGGAGGTGTTACTATGTTCAATTTGCCGGTGCTCTATGTAGTATCTCATCGTGGACACGTTCTTGGAGAATGCGACAGAGATGGAACCAGTTCGGTGCCAACACTCGTAACGAGTCTGGTCCCAATGCGAGTGCGGTTACGGGTAAAGGTCTCGTCCGTGTACCCTGAGCTTCTTTTTTCCCCCAGTTGCTAGTTACTAGTCAGGCACCCCTAGCACTGACTACGGAACCCGTAGGAATAGCAAGTTTATTAGTGCATAAAGATACAACGCATCGGATGGCCGGATATAGCTGGGCAAGATACATGTATAGATACACATATTGTCAATATTGAGAGGGGTATGCTGGCCTCTACGGCTATCGGGTATCATCGATCCATAATAACATCGTCACCGCAAAAAGAAAATCAAATCCTCTCTTTCACAGGCCGGGTCAGATCCTGCATTCCAAGTGAGCAACGCTAACAACCACGCGGCAAGAATATCACACACCGTAGACAAATTCGTGCATATCTAGAATCCAAAAAGGGGGAGCTCTCAGCCAAAACGAACGCGAGGGGGGGTTTCGACACTCACCCTCGGCTCCTGTATCCAATTCACCCCTTCACATTGCGTCCGAATATCGCAAATGACGTCCCTGATATCGGATCCATGTCATCCCCCAAGGAGTGAAAAAGAACACGGGTTTACTCACTTGAGGGTATCGAGGAGGTCCGTCCATATTATGTGGGGTTTCTCCGCCATTGCATTCAGGAAACACTTGAGAAAAAAAAAGGTGGGTCCGTAATCGTAAATACAATGAGATGTCGTACCCTTGTGAATGTGAGCTGGCGTTTGCAATCGTCGTGTGCGAACTGCGTGTCTCTACAAGCAGACAAACAAATCTGCAGATGAAAAAAGTATGACTTAGTTGTTGCTGTTTTTGAAAAAAGGTGGTCGCGTACCACGCTGGGATCCCCTATTTGACGGACCTCGCATGTCGATTCAGCTGGAAATTGTAAATGCTTGCAGTGCCTCTTGTTCAGTTGTACTGTGAGAAGAGATTATGGTTCACATCCTCCTGAGAGCTAAAGAAGGAGACTTGCATAATCTGACGATGGAAAGCGAGAGCCCTGCAACACAATTCAAAAAGGTACAGGTGACCATGTCGAATGGGTGACTGGCCTTTGAATAGTTGACCAAGACCAATATTCCGTACCCTCGAGTTACTGATTGGTGCCTTGTCCGTTTGCACGCCTGTTACAGATTCCCGGCGCTTCTTGTTCAATTGAACTGTGAGAGAAAATTATGATTTACATTCCCAGAGGCAAACAAGGGGACCTGCATAATGTGACGATGGAGTACAAGAGCGCTGCAATACAATTACAAGAAATTCAGGTGGTGAGGTCAGATGAGTGACTGACCTTTAAATAGCTGATCGCGACCGAACAAATTCCACACCCTCGAGTAACTGTTTGGTCCCTTGCCCTTTTGTAGGTCTGTGTGTGACCGATTTAGTACAACCATGACGTTGATGATACGTTGTGCCTACCTAGCAGCGATTCCGAGTGACAACAATCAAGGAGGGCCTGGTTGTACAAGAGTCAGCGGGCGAATCACACAACCAAAGAATACATACGAAAAGCTGCGAGCCCTTGACTTTTTTCAAGGGCGTTAACAATCGATGATGAAGTTCCTGATACACCATCAGACCAAACATGCGTGCATAATCAGGCGACCCACATAATCTAAAATAAGCTTCCCGTCCGTGGAAACGATCTCTGAAACAACTTTATCAGTGCCGTGAGGGTGAGCCAGACGAACAAGATCGCTGACCCTCTTCCCGACCATCGGCTCTCGTACTTGCGGCACGTTTACGGCACTCTTGCTCCAACCCGTGTCCCGAATCTATCAACATTGATACATATCCCATCAAGATTCAACAAAACGTCACTTACAATAGAATAAGAGGCGACAGTCTTCAGGGACATCATGGGTGAGTTGATCGATTTGATGCAACTACAGACCAATGATCATGTTAGAAACATGTTTTCGCAAGCTGCAAGCGACAACGTACGATCCTGCGACGCGTAGGCCAGAGGTCTTGAGGATGATTCTCATCATCGAGCATTAAAATGACATCGTCCGGCTGATACCCATGAGAATCTGTCGACGTCAATTAATATTAATGTCGGTGCCAGTGAGGTGCAAATAGGCTCGGATGTAACTTACTTATCAGGCGATCGCGAAGTTCACGGGCGTCTCGGTGCGCAAGAATAAGAGGTGGCAGGTCGCTATACTCCAGTGCAGTGATGCTTCGTATTGCTATTAAAAGGGCTCGTTTCTCGCCCATTTGCCTGAAGGGGGCGGCCATGGAAGGGGGGGGCTTGGAATAGAGGTCAGATACTAGTTTGCTCGAGAAAAGGGTTCTACTGGAAAGAGTGCCGAGAGTGCCAGATGTCAGGGGATAATGGAGAATATGAGTTGACTCTTCCAGCCTACCAAATCACCTTAAATCATCGAGTCACCACAGCAATTACAGCACGAAGTGGAAGAAAATCGGGCACCAATGGCCGCAGCAGGGCGGTACATAAAGCATATGAACGACACAAGGCATCGTGTTCTATGGAAAGCAGAAGAAATTGACACTAGGAGGCACCGGGGCCAGGTGCCGGCACTGCACTGCATCCGCTTCCATAAAGTGGGGATAGTGAGCCCAGAGAATTGTGCATTTTGTGATGAGTCCCAGAACAAGAGGTGTTCCCGACTTGTTCAGTTGGTTCGTTCGACTCCGATCGTGTGATATTTGTAACATCTTTTTTTTTTCAAGGAAAACGGCCTGTGCAAACGACGGCGTTGAACCTCGAGGCTCACTCGAGGAGGGAGCGGTGAGGAGGGCTATGAGGCCCGCCAACAGAAAACCTCCGAAACTTCTAGAAATGCTCATGAGTACACAGTTTTTAACGGATCATGGTGGCCTCGGCAAGTAAGACTTCCATCATCCTCAAGAATGCACACAACACAGGTTATTTGAATTGTTCCACCAAACACGGGGTGGAAATAGCACCTTCAACGCCATATGTATTGCCTTTTCTTTCAGGCCAATGGAAGCACAAAAAAAAACAGTGAAGCGCCATCCTGTCAGTCTTCTTCGCGACCATCGCGTCCCCCGTGGACACATCGCTATTCGTGCCTGCGCCAGAAATCTCTTCGAAAACGAACGTCCCTTGTTGTTCTTTCAGTCATTGCACGCTCCGTTTTTCGTCCATCCAGTACGTGTACGCACGACGAAGGTCTTCCACGTCGATCTTGTCGGCTTTCCGTTTTCGTGCGATCACTTTGGCGCACGAGATCAGGCTGAGGGCGTAGCGCAGGGTCGTCAAGCCAGCCATTGACGTCAACACGTTCAATGCATCCGATGTCAGCGTTACGTCCACTTCCTCACACCTGTGTCCTGCGTCAGCGACATCCTACATAACACGACGGACATTACCGACTTGCTGAATATCGTCGTCCGTTAAGGTTTCGTGGATCAACACGCGGTCGAGTAGATCCACAGGGAGACCATGTGGGCTGCGCACGTTAGTCCCTCGTATTCTCGACATGCCACGATTGGATGCCATAATGACCAACGGCGACAGCTCACTTTCCAGTGCCCGGTTCAGGAATGAAAAGCACTCGATGTCAAGCATGTGAACTTCATCGATGAACATACCTGCAGGTGAATGCGCTTAGCAAGCAGACGACCCCGAAGAGGAAAGACTAACGCCAGGGATGATTTCTGCCTTGCCTTCTTCACGCCATTCGGCGACCTTTGTGTTTATTTGGTCTCGTAGTTCAGGCTTGATTTCCCCGGTGTCTCCGGCAAAGAGAGCGAGGAACCCTTGTGTTCTGCTGTTGATGACGTCGATTTCGTGGAGGGAGATCGTGTGGACGATCTCTTTACGCTTTTGTACCTCACCCTCTGGGCATTGTACGAATTTCGTCTGCAAGAGCAAGTTTTATGACGGGCGGATAGAGAAGGAAAGGGTATGAACGTACATCTGCACCCATAGCATCGTAGTCTCTAGAACGGGCAAAAGAACGACCGAGTTTCGAGACCTTGCCCGAGGTTTTGTCGATGACGACATCGCCGGCGAGTACTTTTTCTTTTGACAATGCGTCAATCATTTTGGTTCCAAGATCATATATCGTCTCCATATCCGTGGTTTTGATCGTCAGTTTTCCTGTCTTTGTCGCCTACCCAGACAATCATGAGCGGGTTCGTTGCGCGCCAAAATGGGACACATACCCCAGTAAGACTTCGATCGATCTGAATTTTCGACAATCTCGCCCTCGATAATTTCAGTTTCTTCCTCGATCCGTATGCCAATACTTCTCCGAATGGCTTGCGTGAGTGCTTCGGTTTTGGACATGGAGAGCGAAAAGACTTCGCTGCCAGCGATCATTGTAAATGGGACGTCCGCACCGAGCGTCTGTGCCATGCCTGCTATCGTGGTCAGGACAAGTACATGATTTTCATGACGACGCACCGAGCGCGATGGCAGTTTTGCCGGTCGAGGGTGGACCAGCGAACAAGATGGCACGACCGGCTATGCGGCCCTCTTGGACCATCTTGAGGATCATACCGGCGGCTTTGCGGGCCTTGCCTTGACCGACCATGCCTTGAGGGTTGCCGCGTGGTTCGAGTCGGTCGTCAAGACCAAGACCACGGATGTACGAATGCGCACCTGAAGCAAGACATGTGAGCGTAGGATGTGAGAGGTGATGTTGACGAACCTATCCGCTCCATCTTGGTGATTTCGCGCAGCTCGGAGGTCCCAGCCGTGATTTGAGTAGCCTGTACATTGTGAGCGCACAAGGCTAATGAAGCGTACCATTTGTATTTTAGAGGAAGCGTCTGTTTGTACCAGCCAGTTCGCCAATACTTACTCCCATGTTTACGGGGCAAAACCCGCCTCAAACGTCCCAATTGATCTCCGAGTCCGCCTACGGACGCTCCGCTGCGACCGCGTGATCAACAACCACTCCCACACACCAACCGCGATCACAATACAATGATGGAAGAATGCAATCACAACCCGCCTGGACATCGATCGTAGACTAGCCAGAGCCAACAGGAAAAACTACACAGTAACAAAACACCTGGATGCCACCTCGAAACCCTGCCACGAGAATGGACCATAAACCTTGAGGTTTTAGTGGGTATCATGTCTAAGCTACCGTGGCCCCCTACTTAGATACCAGGTAGTGAACGGAGCCCCACTCCTAGCCCTGTCGGTTACTACGTAACGAATACACTGTCCCCTCAAAAAAATACTCCCCTGTTTGGTCTACGGAGTCTCATGCGGACACTCGCACCCTCTCTTCGCCACTTCGCACCAACATGGATCTCTTCCCGCTCGTATGCGGCACGCATCACCCGCCAGACGATCGCCTCCTACGACACCGTCGACACCGAATTGAAAACCTACAAGCCCATCACACCTGGCATTCGCCGCTGCCGCTGCCCTCTCAACGATCATTCTTACAAAGGCAGACCCGTTCGCGCACTCACCACCGCTCTGCGCAGAAAGGGTGGTCGAAATCCGACGGGGCGGGGGGACACTGGAGGCGGATTCGGATCGAGTATGACCTCGGTCGGTCGGGCCATATTGCACTCGTCCACGCGAGGGATCCGAATGCGAAGGGCAAGGCCAAATGGAAGCATGTTTTGGCACTAGAGGGACTGAGAGCAGGGGACGTCGTGGAGAGCTATCCGTCTGGTCTGTCATCGTCGCTCATCCAGTCCGTTCGTAGCGCCAAAGACAACACCAGGGACGAAGATGGAGGAAAGAAGACGTGGTCTATGGATGAAATTGCACAGCGTGGCAAGGACCAGTCGACGTCGGATGCATTGCTATTCCCCGTGGAGGGATCATGAAACTGTTCAAGATCATATCGCTCAGGAGGGTTATTAAAAGACTGGTTATTAACTTCACCGTTAACCTTGTGCTACTGACTCAGAAGAAGTTACGAAGTCCGATCGACCTAGTACCTGCCGAAATTTCTAGAAATACTCGTGCCAAGTACCAAGTTTTAATGTGGTACAGGACATGGCGGCCTCCGTGCGTCCGCATCAGAGTTCGATCATCCTCGAGGATATAATTAATGCTGTTCGTCTTCTTTTCGATCCTCAGGGACCGGAACGTCGGTAAGTCGCATCATGGATCTCGGGATCGGTTTCTTTTGGTTTGAGCACTCGTACGTCCTCGCCTGAAAAAGGACCTAATTATCCCCAAAGAGTTACTGTTCAATTTGCCAGTGCTGTATGTATGTAGTATCGTCGTATTGTCAATGGTTCAAGTTGTCAATGATCTTGGATGCACTTTTTGGAGAATGCGACAGAGATGGAACCGGTTCTGCGCCAACATTGGTAACGAGTCTGGTCCCAATGCGAGTGCGATTGCGGGTAAAGGTCTCGTCCGTGTATTCTGAGCTTGTTTTTCCCCCCAGTTGCTAGTTACTAGTCGGCACCTCTAGCACTGGCCACGGAAGCTGCAGCAAGAATAGCAAGTTTATTAATGCATAAAGATACAACGCATTGGATGGCCGGGTATAACTGGGCAGCGTACATGTATAGATACACATTGTCGAGATTGAGAGGGGTATACTGGCCTCTACAGCTAGAAAACATGTCCGGGTATCATCGATCCATAACAACATTGTCCCCGCAGAAAGAAATCAAATCCTCTCTTTCACAGGCCGAGTTAGGTCCTTCAATCCAAGTGAGCAACGCTAACAACGTGGCAAGGGTATCACACACCGTGGGCAAATTCGTGCATATCTAGAATCCAAAAAGGGAGAGCGCTCAGCCAAAACGAACACGAGCGGGGGGTCTTGACACTCACTCTTGGCTCCTGTATCCACTTCACGCCTTGACATTGCATTTGGATATCGTGAACGACGTCCCTGACATCAGACACATGTCATCCTCCGGGGACAAAATAAAGAGCACGAGTTTACTCACTTGAGGGTATCGCGGAGGTCTGTCCATGCTATGTTGGGTCTCTCCGCCATTGCATTCAGGAAACACTTGAGGAAAAAAAGTTGGGTACGAAATCGTAAATACATTGAGATATGTCGCACCCTTGTAAATGTGAGCTCGCGTTTGCAATCGTCGTGTGCGAACTGTGTGTCTCTACAAGCAGATAAACAAATCTGTGGAAGAAAAAAGTATGAGTTAGTTTTTTTTTGGAGGGGGAAAGGTGGTCGCGTACCACACTGAGGTTTTCTATTTGATAGACCTCGGATGTCGCCTCAGCTGGAGTCTGTACAGATTTGCAGTGTTTCTTGTTCAATTGCACTGTGAAAAAGAGGTTAGGGTTCGCAGCCTCCTGAGAGTCAAAGGAGACCTGCATAATCTGACGACGGAAAGCGAGAGCGCTGAAACACAATTCAAAAAGGTACAGGTGACCATGTCGAGTGGGAGACTGGCCTTTGAATAGTTGACCAAGACCAATATTCCGTACCCTTGAGTTACTGATTGGTGGGCGCTTCTTCAACTGTACTGTGAGAGGGAATTATGATCGACATTCCCAGAGGTAAACGAGGGGACCTACATAATGTGACGATGGAGTACAAGAGCGCTGCAATACGATTACAAAAGATTCAAGTGGCAAGGTCAGATGGGTGACTGACCTTTAAATAGCTGATCGCGACCGAACAAATTCCACACCCTCGAATAACTGTTTGGTCCCTTGCCCATTTGTAGGTCTGTGTGTGACTAATTTTAGTATAACGATGATGACCGATGATATATTGCGCCTACCTAGCAGCGATTCCGAATGGCAACAATCAAGTAGAGCCTAGTTGTACGAGAGAGAGTTAGCGAGCGAATCATATAACCAAACAATACATACGAATAGTTGCGAGCCCTTGACTTTTTCCAAAGGCGTCAACAATCGATGATGAAGTTCCTGAAACGCCATCAGACCAAACATGCGTGCATAATCAGGTGACTCACATAATCTAAAATAAGCTTCCCGTCCGCGGAAACGATCTCTGAAACAACTTTATCAGTGCCGTGAGGGTGAGCCAGACGAACAAGATCGCTGACCCTCTTCCCGACCGTCGGCTCTCGTACTTGCGGCACGTTTACGGCACTCTTGCTCCAACCCGTGCCCCGAATCTGTCAACATTGATACATATCCCATCAAGATTCAACACAACGTCACTTACAATAGAATAAGAGGCGACAGTCTTCGGGGACATCATGGGTGAGTTGATTGATTTGATGCAACTACAGGCCAATGATCATGTTAGAAACACGCTGTCGCAAGCTGCAAGTGAAAACGTACGATCCTGCGACGCGTAGGCCAGAGGTCTTGAGGATGATTCTTATCATCGAGCATTAAAATGACATCTTCCGGCTGATACCCATGAGAATCTATGTTGACATCAATTAATATTAATGATCGGTGCCAGTGAGGCGCAAATAGGCTCGGATGTAACTTACATATTAGGCGATCGCGAAGTTCACGGGCATCTCGGTGTGCAAAAGTAAGAGGTGGCAGGTCGCTATATTCGGGTGCCGTGATGCTTCGTATAGCAATCAGAAGGGCTCGTTTCTTGCCCATCGATCTGAAGGGGGCGGCCATGGAGGGGGACTAGGCCTTGGAGTAGAGAATAGGTGCTCGAGAAAGGTTTCAACCTTTTGTTGAGTGGGGTGAGGGAGTACTATATATATTGAGGGAGATGGATGAGTGATGACTCTACCAGGATGCTCTTTTCTACCATTCGGGCCCACAGGAGCTACAGCCATGGAATGGAAGCAGGCAAGACACGGATGGGGCATACTAGAAGCACAGCACTAGAACTGCCGGCGGGAGAGCGGAGGGGGGCGGGAGGGGGCGGTCATTCAATGACGCACCTCCGAGTGCATTCGCAAGGTCGGGGGTACGGCGGGGGGGCGTGGGTGCCCCCATTTACCTTTTTCAGTATTGTCCTACATACGATTTTGCATCCTGAAGGCATGGATTCAAAAGACCACAGCAGGGGGTGCAGCCATAAAGCATGGGGACGACACATGCCAGCCACGGAGCATCATGTTCTGTTTGGAAAGAAAAAGAAAACATTGCTAGAAGCCGCCAGCCGCCAGGAACCGCACTGCACACGGCATGCGCCCCCGTTTTACACAAAGTGGGAATAGAGTGAGCCCAGAGAATGGTGGTGTGTCCCTGAACATGGAATGATCCCGATTTGTTCAGTTGCCGTGTTCAACTCTGATCGAGTGATGTTTACACGCTCGAAATTTTTTGTTCTCGGGGAAGAGCAGCCCGTGTCGACGACGACGTTGAGGCTCAAGGCTAACTCGAGGAGGGAGCGGTGAGGAGGGCTATGAGTCCTGCCAACACAAAACCTCCGACACTTCTAGAAATACTCGTGAGTACAAAGTTTTTTCACGGATCATGGTGGCCTCGGCAAGTAAGAGTCCGATCATCCTCAAGGATACACATAACACAGCTTGTGTGGATTGTTCCACAAAACGGCGTGGAAATTGCATGTTCCATGTCATGTGTGTATTGCCTCTCTTCCAGGCCAACGCAAGTATAAAAACAAGCGATGCGTCATCCTGACTCTACGTGTCCATCGCGTCCCCCATGGGCACATCGTTATTCGTGCCTGCGCCAGAAATCTCTTCGAAAACGAGGGTCCCTTGTTGTTCTTTCAGCCATTGTACGCTCCGCTTTTCGTCCATGAAGTACGTGTACGCGCGACGAAGGTCTTCCACGTCGACCTTGTCGGCTTTCCGTTTTCGTGCGATCACTTGCGCGCACGAGATCAGGTTGAGAGCGTAGCGCAGGGTCGTCGAGCCTGCCATCGACGTCAACACGTTCAATGCATCCAACGTCAGCGTCACGTCCTCCTCCTCACACCTGTGTGCTACGTCAGCGACATCCTACATAGCATGACGGACATTACCGAATTTGAATAATTTGCTGGATATCGTCGTCCGCATAAGGTTTCGTGCTGACGATCAACACGCGGTCGAGTAGATCCACAGGAAGTCCGTGTGGGCTGCGCACGTTGGTCCCCCGTATTCTGGACATCCCACGGTTGGAGGCCATAATGACCAACGGCGACAGCTCACTTTCCAGTGCCCGGTTTAGGAATGAAAAGCACTCGATGTCAAGCATGTGAACTTCATCGATGAACAATACCTGCAAGAAAAAGCGTTTAAAAAGTAGACGACGCCCGAAGAGGAAAGGCTAACGCCGGGGATGATTTCTGCTTTGCCTTCTTCACGCCATTCGGCGACCTTTGTGTTTATTTGGTCTCGTAGTTCAGGTTTGATTTCCCCGGTGTCTCCGGCAAAGAGAGCGAGGAAACCCTGTGTTCTGCTGTTGATGACGTCGATTTCGTGGAGAGAGACCGTGTGGACGATTTCTTTACGCTTTTGTACCTCACCCTCTGGGCATTGTACGAATTTTGTCTGCAAGGAGAAGTTTTATGACAGGTAGTTGGAGAAGAAAAAGGGTGTGGACATACATCTGCACCCATAGCATCGTAATCTCTAGAACGGGCAAAGGAACGACCGAGTTTCGAGACCTTGCCCGAGGTTTTGTCGATGACGACGACATCGCCGGCGAGTACTTTTTCTTTTGACAATGCGTCAATCATTTTGGTTCCAAGATCATATATCGTCTCCATATCCGTGGTTTTGATCGTCAGTTTTCCTGTCTTTGTTGCCTACCCAGACAATCATGTGCGGGTTCGTTGCGCGCCAAAGTGGGACACATACCCCAGTAAGACTCCGATCGATCTGAATTTCGACAATCTCGCCCTCGATAATTTCAGTTTCTTCCTTGATTCGTACCCCAATACTTCTCCGAATGGCTTGCGTGAGTGCCTCTGTTTTAGACATGGAGAGCGAAAAGACTTCGCTGCCAGCGATCATTGTAAATGGGACGTCCGCACCGAGCGTCTGTGCCATGCCTGCTATCGTGGTCAGGACAAGTACATGATTTTCATGACGACGCACCGAGCGCGATGGCTGTTTTGCCGGTCGAGGGTGGACCAGCGAACAAGATGGCACGACCGGCTATGCGACCCTCTTGGACCATCTTGAGGATCATACCGGCGGCTTTGCGGGCCTTGCCTTGACCGACCATGCCTTGAGAGTTGCCGCGTGGTTCGAGTCGGTCGTCAAGACCAAGACCACGGATGTGCGAATGCGCACCTGAAGCAAGACATGTGAGCGTAGGATGTGAGAGGTGATGTTGACGAACCTATCCGCTCCATCTTGGTGATTTCGCGCAGCTCGGAGGTCCCAGCCGTGATTTGAGTAGCCTGTACATTGTGAGCGCGTCAACCAAGGAAAGGCTAATGAAGTGTACCATTTGTGTTTTAGAGAGGACGCGTCTGTTTGTGTGGTGCAAACAACCAATTGGATTGGCCAAAAGAATTTGAGCTAGTTTGCTACTACTCCCATGTTTGGTCTACGGAGTCTCGTGCGGACACTCGCACCATCTCTTCGCTCCCTCGCACCGACATGGACCCCCTCCCGCTCGTACGCCGCCCGCACCACCCGCGAGACGATCGCCTCCTACGACACCGTCGTGACCGAATTCAAAACCTACAAGCCCATCACACCTGGCATTCGCCACCTCCGCCGCCCTCTCAACACGCACCTCTATAAAGGCAAACCCGTTCGGGCACTCACCACCGCTCTGCGCAGAAAAGGTGGTCGAAATTCGACGGGGCGGATCACGGTGCGGTTCCGGGGCGGGGGACACCGGAGGCGGATTCGGATCGTGGACTTCTCGAGGATGGAACCTGGGCCGTATGATGTGGTGAGGATTGAGTATGACCCGGGGCGGTCGGGTCATATTGCGCTCGTCCAAGCGAGGGATCCGAATGCAGAGGGCAGGGCCAAGTGGAAGTATATTTTGGCGCCAGAGGGACTGAGGGCGGGGGACGTCGTGGAAAGTTATCGGTCTGGTCTGTCGTCGTCGCTCATCCAGTCTGTTCGTAGCGCCGAAGACAACACCGGGGACGAGGATGGAGGAAAGAAGACGTGGTCTGTGGATGAAATTGCAGAGCGTGGCAAGGACCAGTCGACGTCGGATGCGTTGCTCGTTGGAATTCTTCGTGGTGCGATCATCAAACTGGGCAACTGTGTCGCTATCAAACTTATTCCGACGGGTACTATGGTACACAACGTCTCGCTCGACCCGATCGGCAAAGGAATCCTCGTACGTTCTGCCGGGACGTTTGCGCAGGTCGTGCACCACGAGGAGAATGGTCGGTACAGTCACATTCGACTCCAGAGCGGCGAGGTGCGCAAAGTGCTGTCGAATTGCGTTGCCAGTATTGGACGGGTCAGTAACCCGCTATGGGATGACCGAAAGCTTGGGAAAGCGGGAAGAAATCGCTGGCTAGGCTGGAGGCCCCGCGTCAGAGGTGTTGCCATGAATGCGTACGTTGTCTGCTCTCTTTGGATAGATGATTATGCTCATAGCCATGTAGGTGTGATCACCCTCATGGCGGTGGACGTGGTAAATCCAAGTCGAACAAACATCCCGTGTCAATATGGGGCTGGGGTACCAAGGGTAACCGTACGCGCAAACCTGGTGCAAACGGGCCTTCTGGGAGCAACAAGATGGTGATCAAAGAGCGACCACGGGGCAAGGAAAAGGCTCGTACTGCGTAACTTGACCTTGCCAAGTACATACTACTACCGTATATGATCACGTGACAGACGCGTATCGACGCGTTCGTTTGACTGCGCGCTTCGTGTATTTAAATACGTGATCTCGTCTACTTGTCTTGCTCCTCCTCCTCCATGCAATTGTCTACACTTTCTAGGACTTCCTCCGCAGCCAGCATATCTTCCGACGATGCCGCGCGTCGGACACGCAAACGTTTTACCAGTGTCCAGCTCATAATGCTTGAGCAGCTCTTCCACCAAACATCCCATCCGACGCGCGAAGAGCGCGAATCGGTCGCACAAGCCGCAGGCATGTACGTCCAACGTTTCTCTCCCTATCTCGGTCCCGCAACTGACATGTGTATTCGGTGCCAGGGAAATAAAGTCCGTCACAATTTGGTTCCAAAATAAGCGTCAGACGGAACGCAAGGTCGCGCTGCACCATGCAGCGAGTCAGCCCACAGACGGCCATCGTTCCGCGCCGTTCCCTTCGTCCTCCCCGTCGACGTCGACGTCGCCCTTGGTACTCTCCAATCCTACACGGTCGCACACCCGGACGCTCTCGACCACCTCCTCGCACACGCACCTACACATGCACATGCATACCCCCCGCCGCAAAATCACACCGCCACGCCCCCGGCCGTCCCTCGATCGCGTCGCGACCCGCTCAGAATCCCGTCTTCCTCCACCCCGTACGCCGACGAAACCACACGACCCCTACGCATCCCTGTGGGACAACATGCCGTCGTCACCGCTCGCACCCCCCGCAAGTCCGCCTTCACGGGACCTGGTCGAATTTATGGGTAGCCATCGAACATTGGAGTGGGCCTGCGCGGCAGCGAGGTTGGCCGGAAAAGCGGGGAGGCAGCGGCCGCGCGAACACGGACATCATTCGGAACGTGATGATCGGGAGGGGGAGGATACAGAGGAGGACGACATTGAGGCGGTAACGCCCGAGGGGAGTCTTGGAACGATGTGCCATGGTGTTGCTTTGCGTGCGGCACGGACCGGGTCGCGTCTCCCTCCGCCTGTGTTTGCACCTATGGTTGCGTCTACACCAAGAAGGGAGTGGCCGTCTGATTTGGACGCACTAGGGAGAGGAGCCAAGGACGTGCGACAGGACGACGATATGATGCGTGCGGCGCTGGCACTTTGTGGACTCGGTCGGAGAAGTGGATGAGACACATCGAGCGTACGTTCTTTCTTGCTGTGCTGGCCCGGAGGAGTTGTAGACAGTATCCATATCTTGGTATATCGGTTGTATCAAAATGACACGAATGTCGATGCCGACCTTCGACTTGATCTTGTTGAATATAGACGAGTGAGCACGATGGTCGAGGAATGGGGGCTTGCTGGTAGGTCGAAGTTGAGTACTGAGTCCCGACGAATCTCGTTCGCGATTCTTAGCAAGCTCCGACTCGGACAACACAAATTCCAACGGCCTCACTCTGTCTGATGGTCATTCTGGCATGTGCAAATATTATGAATCTACCCTAACGAACGTGTTTGTACCACTCAACCATATTTTTCTATTCACATTGCTGGCACGCATACCAATCACTGGCCATCTTTCTTATTTTTCACCGCACTGTGATTTTGCAGATACCTGGCCTTACGTTTCGTGTCGACGGATCACCTCACAGGAATCTAGCACGATCGCCATTGATGTTGACCATTGAGGTACAGCGCCAATTGTGCTACACCCAGAGAAGGCAAACTACATGCTTGGATGGGCTTGGATATCCATATCATTTCTAACAAAGAGACCCAGTCTCCTACACCCAACGAATCTCGAATACCTTGTACCCCCCTTCGTCCGCCCGACCGACGCCGTCCACCTTCTCCACTTGTTCTTTACTCACGATCTCAAGACGAGCCTCCTCTCCCGCACCCACAACAGGAAACGCCTCCTCAACTGTCTCTCCCAACCCCTCGTGTCTCCCAACCGTCCTCGCCGGAATAATCAACCAAAACACCCCACCTCTTTTCAATCTCCGTGCGACACAATCTCTAATCCATCTCGCATGCTCAGGATGGTACACCACGTCCGCCGCCAGCACCACGTCATATACACCCACATTGGCACACGACACCTCGCACCAATCGAGCTTTTCTACCGACACGTTCATGGCGGTGCGATTCCGCGACACGTTGCAAGAGAGATTTTCCAACACGCTTGGATGGTAATCCGTCGCTTTGATATCCCCTTCGGTGGACGTCCGAGCGAGAATCTGGGCAGCTGTAATGCTGAGTAAACCCGTCCCAGCGCCGAGCTCGAGGAGTCGCCGATGAGCTGTAGTCGACCTTGTCGTACAGGGATGTAACGCTCCGAGATATCTCTCCGGGTCCGAACACATGCGCTCTGCGAAAACGATGGCGCTTCCCCAACTTTGTAGTCCAACGGCAGTGTGGTCGGTACCATCGACAGGTGCATCGTTCAATTCGACCGTGATCGGTGGTGTTGGGGATAAAATGTCGGGACAATAGCAGGGAGGACAGGGTGGCGTACGAAACGGAAAGGTAAATGTCCGTGTCAAGGCTTCTTCAGGTGCGTCGTCGCCCGCAAAACGTGCGAGGAGTCTTGACGCGTCTTCCAAACAGGTCGTTCGCGATTCTTGCTCCGTGGACATGGGAGAATAAGTCTCACCAATCCAGGCATCGCCCCGTTTTACCAGCCCCGTTAACCATTTAATTGCGTAGCCGCGCTCGAGTTCGTCTGAGCGTAATATATCCAACGCCTCGTCCATGTCTTCCTTTTCATCGTCTTCCTCGGCAGATGCGTATCCGGAATCTGGGACACGGGGATGAGGGACACGAGACGCCGTTCGCGTCGGTCGTAAAGCCACTACAGCTTCCGAAAATGACTGCCGGAGCGCTGAAACCACGTGGATCGATGCGTGCGGGAAGTACACGTCTCGGAGTGCTTCAATTGCTTCTCCAATACAGGCCGCGTTGCGAGCGTGGAGAGTAGCGAGTGCTGGGAGGACAGCAGTAGGCGAGAGGGGATGTATCATTCGTATAAAGTGGATCAGTGATCGATCTTGGTATCGTGTTGTGATGAACCGAATAATGTCTATTGGATCTCGTTCGTCTAGATTGTGTGGATTCTATAGTCTATGTTGGAGTCGATTCTAGCCTCTAGGATATGCTTGTGGAGAGAAGAAAACCGAGCAAAATTTGTCCGAAAAAAAAATGCAAAAGTGAACCGACGGCGCAGGCTTGTCGAGTACGTAAAAAAACACGGGGCCTGCGTTGTTATGAGACAAGGACCGCCATCATTGCAGTTTGTGTGTTGAGGGGAGAAGATAAGTAAGCAGCCCGGGCACGGGTTTTTGACTCGGAGTTGGCGATGCAGAGTACGGAGAGACGCACGTTGAATGGGCTGTGCCAGTGGCGTCGAGATAAGATAAGATGGCATCTGTTGGTCACAAGGTTATCCCAAACCATCACTATCATGGCAACTCGGACAACGTTGACGGTATCCTATGCGCTGTCGCCACCAAAGGAAACGAATTCGCCGCCGTCACTCACACTAAATGGCGCGCATGCTTTTGCGGTCGAGGCAGAGAAAACAGGGAATAATGGAGAGTACTACGAGGCAGTGCGAAAATCGATTGCTGCTGCGAGGGAAAAGATGGGGGAGGAGTTGACAGCGTGGCGAGATGCGGTTGGGAATGCAGAAGTGGGGAAGGAGCCAGCAGAATCAGAATCGGAAGAGGAGGAGGAACAAGAACAAGAAGATGGATTCTTGATCGTGAATGCCATCAGGCAAGTCCACGGCATTGAAACTAAGTCACGATCATTGAGACCATCCGTTGATAGCCCGGAACAAGACAAAAGTGTACACTAGTAGACAAGTGTCCGCACAGCGATTTTCACTTACGCTTTGCCCTTTCTCTTCGGCTCCTCTCGTTCCTCAGGCGTGATCTCTGCATCAATTTTTGCGCCCCTCGACGGCTCGTTACCGTGAAACGTCGCCGGTCCTAAAGGGTCCACCTTGGGGTCCGCACCAGGACTCACCGATCCCTGTCCATGTGCAATGTCCAGGGAACATCGGTGCCAGTGCGCCTCTGTCATCCTCTCCCCAATCCCCGTTCGTCCCTATCCAAGTAAGATCAGTTGCCATCAATGGGGAGGGAGAGGAGACTCATAACTGATCAATATCGATGTGCCGTTGATCAGGGACATGTTTCTTGGGCAAGTTGTGATCTATCTGTTTGGAGGTCCTGTGCAGCGAGGGTCGGAGGTGTCAAGAGATGCGTTATTAAAGGTAGGAGCGAGACATACCGCTGTTCATGATCCTCGTATATTTGCGGGTTGCCCACCTTGGACATCATTGCGCCAGAGCGACGGTCGTGTCCGGAGATGTCTGTCTGATGATGGTTGGGATGTAAGTTCAATCACGGTGGGTTGACGCCGGCGGCGGGCTTTGATATAGGGACCAACCGACTAGTCCAATTCGAAACCCGCGCGTAGTTCGAAGTAGACTTCATTACTAGCAATAGCCTATAGGTGACCTCGAGGGCTGGCAACGTCGAGCCAGCCGAACTCCAAAGCTTCATTTTGTCAATGAACTACATAAAGTTATTATCAATCAACAAATGTAGGAACCACCGGCCTGCACCTGCACCTACACATGAAGCGCAGATGCAACAGCACTGAGACATGCCAAAAAGACATCCTTCTCCGCCCTACTTTGGCACAAACCACCGTAAGTCACAGTGCTCTGTAATTTGACTGAGTGCGATGTAGAAACAACGTGTTTTTTTCAGAATTTATTTGTGACTGAGAACGTTACACGTCACATTAACATGTTACATCTTCGCTCTTTTGACTACTATCGCGCTACAAAGTATCATAACACTGCCAGAAACACTTCCCCCTTGAAGCTCAGCATCCTCATATCTATAGATCCCAATGACTGATGTCCGGGAGTCACAATTCAGTCTCTCAAAGCTGTTACAACGTTGGAAACGATACATAGAAGAAAACTCGAGGGCTAGTGACACAGAGCAAGGTCGGTCGATTTGTTTCCACCCAGTCCCTATGGCTCATAGATATTGATAGCTCTTCAAAATCAAGTCCTCGATCTTGAATCTGTTCTGACAAACAGTCACGCAGATGAAAGTCCGTCCATATCTTTTTTCTCATTTCCTGTAGCTCATATCCATTGTTAGCACTTCTTATTCAAGCATTCCATCCTGCCAGAATGGATCCGTCTGGTCGCAGGCCATGTCTTAAGGGCACGCGTCGAAAGTTCATCGACCCTATTCTCCATTGGGCCGATGACCTGTCCTCCGACACTAACATTCACTGGCTCTGCGGTGACGCAGGCTTAGGCAAGAGCGCCATCGCAAACTCTGTTGCCGAGGAACGTCGAGGTCTTGGCGTTGTATACTTGTTCTTCGACAAGAATGATCCCACCTCTAGTGATCCCAGTCTAGCCATCCGTACTATCGCCCATAAACTCGCCATCAACAACCCGAACATCCGAGTTGCTCTCCTGAAGGCCATTAGGCGGAATCCAAAGATAATTACGGAATCCCTTGCCATCCAGTTCACAAAGCTTCTTTATGAGCCTTTGACCGCATGCCAACATAAACTGGGTTCCTCCATTCTCGTTATTTTAGATGCCCTTGACGAATGCAGAGACGAGAAAACACGTAGGATGCTTGTAGACATTATCGCGAGGAGGTTCACCTCTCTTCCTCCCCCACTCAAATTTCTAATCACCAGTCGTTCGGAACCTGATATTACGGGACTATTCAAGGGGGCGCGAAAAATCAAGGAGGTTCAACTTCTGGCTTCTGAGAGTAACCGCGATGTGCTCGCATTCCTCTACGATACTTTACCTCGAATCAGTGGGATCCACCCCTCGTGTGGGCTAGGAAGAAACTGGCCGCGAACTCCAATCATGCTTAAACTCTTACGTTACGTGGACGGGGTGTTTCTTTTGGCATCAACGGTGGTATCGTTCCTTGAAAGTTCATTTCATCCAGACCGTGCCCTTCAATATCTGCTAATATCGAATGGCAGCACAAGCATTGAAAGGCTAGACAGTCTACTTGCTACTGTTCTGGAGTCCGTTGGCGACTGGACAAATCCCCGCTTCGTTGACAAATTCCACGTCATTGTTGGGGCTGTCGTTGTTGGGCAGGTACCAATGACCGTCCAAGTCATTGATCAACTTCTAGCGTTGAATCGCTCATCATCTAACATCCTTTCATCTCTTCGATTTCTCCTTCGATACAGTGAAAATCAGCCAATCAGGACCCTCCACGCCTCCGTTACTGATTATCTCACCAATCCCGAGCGTTGTGGCAACAAGCCATGGTTCATCGATGTATCGGATCAGCACCGATTTCTCGTCCGTTCCTGCCTGCGCCTCATGAAGGAGAGATTGCGTTTCAACATGTGCGGTCTGGAAACGTCTCATTTGTTAAATAAGGATGTCTCTGGCCTACGTCAAAGTGTGCAGAACTTCATTCCAGAGTCGCTTGCATACGCCTGTCAGTATTTCGTGACCCACCTCTTTCTCTCGAACACTCTGCCGTCTGACTTTGACGGTCACTCCGATATGGAGACCTTCATGCGATCTCAATTGCTCTTTTGGTTGGAGGCGCTCAGTCTCGTGGGTCAAGATCAGGTGGTCGCACCAGCCATGGGAAGACTTGAACAGTGGTATCAAGCGAGTAAATCTCTCCCGTCTGATATTTATAAATTGACGATGAAATAGAACAACGACAATGAGCTGGCTGATCTCGCACATGAGGTCGTCAAGTTCATGTCAGTTTTTCGAGGTATTATCTCTCAGAGCACACCCCACTTGTATATTTCTGCGGTGCCAATGTGGCGAGAAAGCTCGCATATCCGACGCATGTACGGTCACAAACTCAAGAACATAGTTCGAACGGACATCGGCGATGTTGATATCATGGCATCGTTGCAGAGCGTTATAAAGGGGCATACTTCTCGTGTCACATCAGTCGAATTTTCACCCGATGGACAACAAATCGTCTCAGGGTCTGCGGATGGAACAGTGCAGATCTGGGATGCCGAGACAGGATCTCTAGTGGCTGGGCCGTTCAAGGGTCACGTTTCAAGGGTGACATCAACCGCGTTCTCACCTGATGGAAAGTACGTCGTCTCCGGGTCTAAAGACAGAACGGTTCGGATGTGGGATGCAGTAACAGGGTCTGTCGTGGCTGGACCCTTTCGCGGACACACCAAGTCGATCGAATCAGTCGAGTTTTCACCTGATGGCAAGCGTATCGTCTCTGGATCTGAAGATAAAACGGTCCGTATTTGGGACATCGAGACAGGATGTGTCGTAGTCGGACCCTTGGAGGAACACGCTTCCGTCAGATCAGTCGGGTTTTCACCTGACGGAAAGCGCGTCGTCTCTGGATCCGCCGACGGAACAATGGGGATATTGGATGCCGAAACAGGATCTCTGGTGGCTGGGCCCTTCCATGGACACACTAAGTCGGTCACATCAGTCGGGTTTTCACCTGATGGCAAGCGCGTTGTCTCCGGGTCCGAAGACAAAACGATCCGGATTTGGGACTCCGAGACAGGAACTGTCGTGGCTGGGCCCTTCCAGAGACACACTAGGTCGGTTACATCTGTCGGGTTTTCGCCTGACGGAAAACGCATCGTTTCCGGGTCTGAAGATAAAATGGTGCGGATTTGGGATACCGGAACAGGGGCTGCAGCTCGGCCCTTCAGCGGACATACTTCAAGGGTCACATCAGTCAGGTTTTCACCCGATGGAAAGCGCCTCGTATCTGGTTCTTATGACAAAACGATCAGGATTTGGGATGCTGAGACAGGCCTGACTGGCCCCTTCCGCGGACACGTTGATTCAGTCACATCTGTCGGTTTTTCACCTGATGGCAAGCGTGTTGTTTCCGGGTCGGAAGACAGCACAGTCCGGATTTGGGATGCCGGGACGGGATCTCCCGTCGCTGGGCCCTTCCACGGACATACTAAGTCGGTCACATCAGTCGGGTTTTCACCTGATGGCAAACGCGTCGTCTCTGGATCTCAAGACACAACAATCAGGATTTGGGATACCGAGACGGGTACTGTCATAGCTGGGCCCTTTGAAATGCACGGATCCATCACATCCGTCGGGTTTTCACCTGATGGAAAGCATGTCATTTCTGGATCCACCGGCGTAAAAGTGCGGATCTGGGATGTCGAGACAGCGACTGTCGTGACTAAGGCACCATCTCGTCTGCTCTTCTTTACTATCACTTGTGTCTTGATATTTCCTCTTTTTTTCCTTGTTGCTTTTGGTTTTCTTCTTCTTGTTGTCATTACAGTTCTCGGTCTTGTTGTTATTTCTGCTTCTTTTTTCCCTTGTGTTGTTGTGTTTACTTTTTTTTTTCTCATCCGTTCTCGTGTTTCTGATTTTTTATTTATTGGTTCACTTCTTTCTCACAACGCGTCTTTTGAGTGGTCGCAGTTGCAATTGTCTCGACCCCTTTTGGTCACATTCGGATTTTCACCTGATGGAAGACGTGTCGCCTCCGGGTACGCGACATCATCGATGACCATTTGGGATGCCGAGACAGGATCTGTCGTGGCTGAGCTTTCTGGTGGACATACTAAGCCGATCACATCGGTTAGGTTTTCCCCTGATAACAAGCGCGTCGTCTCTGGGTCTGAAGATAGAACGGTCCGGATTTGGGAGGTCGAGACAGGATCTCTCGTCGCTGGGCCCATCAACGGACACATTAAGTCGATCACATCAGTCGGGTTTTCACCTGATGGCAAGCACGTCGTCTCCGGGTCTGAAGACAAAACGGTCCGGATTTGGGATGCCGAGACGGGATCTCTCGTCGCTGGGCCCTTCCACGGACACGCGAAGTCGGTCACATCCGTCGCATTTTCGCCCGATGGCAAGCATTTCGTCTCTGGGTCCGCCGACCAAACAATGCGGATTTGGGATATGGATACAGCCCCTGCCATGGCTGACATCGATGATCCCCAATTTCTGCGCTTCGATTCAGGAGAAAACGTTGAAGCTTCGCTCACATGGAGACTCGACGATGATGGCTGGTTGCGAAGTATATCTGGTGCCCTCCTCCTTTGGATACCACACTACTACCCGAGGGATGCTCTTCGTTTACGTCTGGGAAGCGGCTTTGTTGGTGATAAATTTCCAATTGTACGATTTGATATGAGTTGCTTTTTACATGGGGAACGATGGGTAGAGTGTTTTGACTGTGATAGTTAGCCAATTATATTACCATGAGCTTGTACACTTAGCGTGGATTTTATGTGAACTTTTCTCCGCTGCTATTCTACTTAGGCTGCGTTCGAGGTTAGTTCACTTTTACATTTTTTTCCGACAGATTTTGCTCAGTTTACTTCTCTCGACAAGCACATCCTAGAGGCTAGAATCGACTCCAACATAGACTATAGAATCCACACAACCTAGACGAACGAGATCCAATAGACATTATTCGGTTCATCACAACACGATACCAAGATCGATCACTGATCCACTTTATACGAATGATACATCCCCCCTCGCCTACTGCTGTCCTCCCAGCACTCGCTACTCTCCACGTCCGCAACGCGGCATGTATTGGAGAAGCAATTGAAGCACTCCGAGACGTGTACTTCCCGCACGCATCGATCCACGTAGTTTCAGCGCTCCGGCAGTCATTTTCGGAAGCTGTAGTGGCTTTACGACCGACGCGAACGGCGTCTCGTGTCCCTCATCCCCGTGTCCCAGATTCCGGATACGCAACTGCCGAGAAAGACGATGAAAAGCAACAGAGTTGGCTATGTTTGGTATCTCAGAAGGGATGTAGCCCATATTCTTGTCACAATTGTTCCAGGCCCGGCCCGAAAGCCTGTCAGGACCAGTGAGCTAGGCGGGTGGGAAAAGCCACAAGACAGTCGCTCGGGATCACAGGGGAAGAAGCTGCGAAGCGCCGGAAAGGAATGGAGGAGAGGCACTGAGAAACACGAAGAAAGAGAAAGACGCCCACGTCACCTCCATGCCAGAGTATGACAAGTTACAATACATAGAGGCAAAAACAACAACGCAGGCTTGTTGCATACGTAAAAAAACACGGGGCTTGCGTTGTTATGGACAAGGACCGCCATCATTACAATTTGTGTTGAGTTGAGAGGAGACTCATAAGTAAGACGAGTTTTCCGACTCCTCGTGGATCGGAGTTGGCGATGCAGAATACGGAGCTGAATGGGCAGTGCGAGTGGCGTCGAGATAAGATCAACAAGGTTATCCCAAACCATCACTATCATGGCAACTCGGACGACGTTGATGGTATCCCATGCGCTGTCGCCACAAAGGGAACGAATTCGCCGCCGTCACTCACACCAAATGGCGCGCATGCTTTTGCGGTTGAGGCAGAGAAAACAGGGAATAATGGGGAGTACTACGAGGGTGCGAAAGTCGATTGCTGCTGGGAGGGAGAAGATAAAGAGGAGTTGATAGCGTGGCGAGATGCGGTTGGGAACGCAGAAGTGGGAAAGGGGCCAGCAGGATCAGAATCTGAAGAGGAGGAACAAGAACAAGATGGATTCTTGATCGTGAATCCCGCACCAGGTAAGTCCACAGCGTTGAAACCGAGTCACAGACGCTGGGGCCATTCCATTGGTCGTACGAAAGTATACGCTACGAGAACGAGCAGACAAGTGTCCGCACAGGGATTCATTACGTTTTGCCCTTTCTTCAACTCCTCCCGTTCCTCAGCTATGATCTCTGCATCAATCTTTGCGCCCCTCGACGGCTCGCTACCGTGAAGCGTCGCCGGTCCCAAGGGGTCCACCTTGGGGTCCACACCGGAACTCATTGATCCCTGTCCATGTGCAATGTCCAGGGAACGCTGATGCGCCTCTGTCATCTTCTCCCCAATCCTCCGTTCGTCCCTATCCAAGTAAGATCAGTTGCCATAGATGGGGAGAGAGGAGAGACTCACAACTGATCAATATCGATGAGCCGCTGATCAGGGACATGTTTCTTGGGCAAGTTGTGATCTGTCTGTTTGGAGGTCCTGTGCAGCGAGGGTCGGAGGTGTCAAGAGATGCGTTATTAAAGGTAGGAGCGAGACGTACCGCTGTTCATGATCCTCGTATATTTGCGGGTTGCCCACCTTGGACATCATTGCGCCAGAGCGAACATCGTGCCTGGTCATATTTATCTGATGGTGGTTGGGATGTAAGTCGAATCACGGTGGGCGTTGATAATATAGGGGGCCAATGTCATGACATCACCAGCATGAAACCGACCAGTCCAATTCGAAACCCGCGCGTAGTTCGAAGTAGACTTCATTACTAGCAATAGCTTATGGATGACTTGGAGGGCTGGCAACGTCGGGCCAGCTGAACTCCAAAGCTTCATTTTATCAATGAGCTACATAAAGTTCTTATCAATCAACAAATGTAGGAACCACCGGCCTGCACCTGCACCTACACATGAAGCGCAGATGCAACAGCACTGAGACGTGCCGAAAAGACATCCTTCTCCGCCCTACTTTGGCACAAACCACCGTAAGTCACAGTGCTCTGTAATTTGACTGAGTGCGATGTAGAAACAACGTGTTTTTTTCAGAATTTATTTGTGACCGAGAATGTCACGTTTCCCATATTCTATTAACATGTCACAGACCAATGAGGAGGCCTCGAGGTTTGAAAGAAACACTTCGCCTTGAAGTTCATCATCCTTGCCAGCTCACATCTATCCCAATGACTGATGTCCAGGAGTCACAATTCAGTTTCTCAAAGCTATTACAACGTTGGAAACGTTGCATAGAAGAAAACTCGAGGGCTAGTGATACAGAGCAAGGTCGGTCGATATGTTTCCACCCAGTCCCTATGGCTCATAGACGTTGTCAGCGCTTCAAAATCAAGTCCCCGATCCTGAATCCGTTCTGACAGCCAGTCACGCAGATGAAAGTCCGTCCATATCTTTTCTCTCATTTCCTATAGCTCATATTTATTGTTAGCACTTCTCAATCAAGCATTCCATCCTGCCAGAATGGATCCGTCTGGCCGTAGGCCATGTCTCAAGGGCACGCGTCGAAAGTTCATCGACCCCATTCTCCATTGGGCCGAGGACCTGTCCTCCGACACTAACATCCACTGGCTCTGCGGTGATACAGGCTTAGGCAAGAGCGCCATCGCAAACTCTGTTGCCGAGGAACGTCGAGGTCTTGGCGTTGTATACTTGTTCTTCGACAAGAATGATCCCACCTCTAGTGATCCCAATCTGGCCATCCGTACTATCGCCTATAAACTCGCCATCAACAACCCGAACCTCCGAGTTGCTCTCCTGAAGGCCATTAGGCGGAGTCCGAAGATAATTACGGAATCCCTTGCCATCCAGTTCACAAAGCTTCTTTATGAGCCTTTGACCGCATGCCAACATAAACTGGGTTCCTCCATTCTCGTTATTTTAGATGCCCTTGACGAATGTGGAGACGAGAAAACACGTAGGATGCTTGTAGACATTATCGCGAGGAGGTTCACCTCTCTTCCTCCCCCACTCAAATTTCTAATCACCAGTCGTCCGGAACCTGATATTATGGGACTATTCAAGGGAACTGGAAAAATCAAGGAGGCTGAACTTCTGGCTTCTGAGAGTAACCGCGATGTGCTCGCTTTCCTCTACGATACTTTACCTCGGATCGGTGGGAACCGCCCCTCGTGTGGACTAGGAAAAAACTGGCCGCGAACTCCAATCATGCTTAAACTCTTGCGCTACATGGACGGGGTGTTCCTTTCAGCGTCAACGGTGGTATCGTTCCTTGAAAGTTCCTTTCATCCAGACCGTGCCCTTCAATATCTGCTAATATCGAATGGCAGCACAAGCATTGAAATGCTTGATGGTCTACTCGCTACTGTTCTAGAATCCATTGGCGACTGGAAGGATGCCCGCCTTGTCGACGAGTTCCACGCCATTGTTGGTGTTGTCGTCGTTGCACAGGTACCATTGACCATCATGGCAATTGATCAACTTCTACCGTTGAATCGCTCATCATCCACCATCCTTTCATCCCTTCGATTTCTCCTTCGATACAGTGAAAATCAGCCAATCAGGATTCTCCACGCCGCTATTGCCGATTATCTCACCAATCCCGAGCGCTGCGGGAACAAGCCATGGTTCATCAATGTATCGGATTGGCACCAGTTTCTCTCCCGCTGTTGCCGGCGCCTCATGAAGGAGAAATTGCGTTTCAACATATGCGGTCTGGAGACCTCTCATTTGTTAAATAAGGATGTCCCCGGTCTACGTCAAAGTGTGCAGAGCTTCATTCCAGAGTCGCTTGCATACGCTGCTCAGTATTTCGTGACCCATCTCCATCTCTCGAACACTCTGCCGTCTGACTTTGACGGTCACTCCGATATGGAGACCTTCATGCGATCTCAATTGCTTTTTTGGTTGGAGGCGCTCAGTCTCGTGGGTCAAGATCAGGTGGTCGCACCAGCCATGGGAAGACTTGAACAGTGGTATCAAGCGAGTAAATCTCTTCCGTCCGATATTTATAAATTGACGATGAAATAGAACAACGATAATGAGTTGGCTGATCTTGCACATGAGGTCGTCAAGTTCATGTCAGTTTTTCGAGGCATTATCTCTCAGAGCACACCCCACTTGTATATTTCTGCGGTGCCAATGTGGCCAGAGAACTCGCAAATCCGACGCATGTGCGGTCACAAGCTCAAGAACATAGTTCGAACGGACATCGGCGATGTTGATATCATTGCATCGCTGCAGAGCATTATAAGAGGGCATACTTCTCGTGTCACATCAGTCAAATTTTCGCCCGATGGACAGCGCGTCGTCTCAGGGTCTGCGGATGGGACAGTACAAATCTGGGATGCCGAGACAGGATCTCTAGTGGCTATGTCGTTCAAGGGTCACGTTTCAACGGTGACATCAACCGCGTTCTCACCTGATGGAAAGTACGTCGTCTCCGGGTCTAAAGACAGAACGGTTCGGATGTGGGATGCAGTAACAGGGTCTGTCGTGGCTGGACCCTTTTGCGGACACACCAAGTCGGTCGAATCGGTCGAGTTTTCACCTGATGGCGAGCGTATCATCTCTGGATCTGAAGATAAAACGGTCCGTATTTGGGACATCGAGACAGGATATGTCGTAGTCGTGCCCTTGGAGGAACACGCTTCCGTCAGATCAGTCGGGTTTTCACCTGATGGAAAGCGCGTCGTCTCTGGATCCGCCGACGGGAGAATGCGGATATTGGATGCCTCGACAGGATCTCTCGTGGCTGGGCCCTTCCACGGACACACTAAGTCTGTCACATCAGTCGGGTTTTCACCTGATGGCAAGCGCGTTGTTTCCGGGTCTGAAGACAAAACGATCCGGATTTGGGACTCTGAGACAGGCTCTGCCGTGGCTGGGCCCTTCCACGAACACACTAGGTCGGTTACATCAGTCGGGTTTTCACCTGATGGCAAGCGCGTCGTTTCCGGATCTGAAGATAAAATGGTGCGGATTTGGGATGCCAAAACAGGGGCTGCAGCTCGGCCGTTCAGTGGGCACACTTCAAGGGTCACATCAGTCGGGTTTTCACCCGATGGAAAGCGCATCGTATCTGGATCTTATGACAAAACGATCCGGATTTGGGATGCTGAGGCAGGCTTTGCCACGGCTGGGCCCTTCCGCGGACATATTGATTCAATCACATCAGTCTGGTTTTCACCTGATGGCAAGCGCATTGTTTCTGGGTCTGAAGACAAGACAGTGCGGATTTGGGATGCCGAGACAGGATCTCTTGTCGCTGGGCCCTTCCACGGACATACTAAGTCGGTCACATCAGTCGGATTTTCATCTGATGGCAAGCGCGTCGTCTCTGGGTCTCAAGACACAACAATCAGGATGTGGGATGCCGAGATAGGCTCTGTCGTGGCTGGGCCCTTTGAGGTACACTCATCCGTCACATCCGTTGGGCTTTCATCTGATGGAAAGCGCGTTGTTTCTGGATCCGCCGATGCAACAGTGCGGATCTGGGACGTCGAGACAGCGACTGTTGTAGCTCGGGGACCAGCTCGTTTGCCCTTCTTTGTTTGCGCTTGTACCACTATGTTTCTTCTTTTTTTCCCTGCTGTTTTTAGTTTTGTTTTTAGCGTTGTCGTTACTCCCGTTCTTATCTCTGCTGTGTTCTTGCCTTGCGTTGTTTTGTTTCTTTATTGTCTCATTTGTTCTCGTGTTTCTGATTTTTTGTTTCTGGGTTCGCTTTATTTTCACGGCGCGTCTTTGAGGTGGTCGCGGTTTTCTTTAAAGTGGTCGCAATTTTTTTCGGTCAGATCAGTTGGGTTTTCACCTGATGGAAGGCGTGTCGTCTGCGGGTATTCACTAGTATCGGCGGTCATTCGGGATGCCGAGACAGGATTCGTGGTTGGCATGGCTGGGTTCCTCCGCGGACATACTGATTCAGTTACATCAGTCGGATTTTCCCCTGATGGCAAACGTGTCGTCTCCGGGTCTGAAGACAACACCGTGCGGATTTGGGACGCCGAGACAGGATCTCTCGTCGCTGGGCCCTTCTACGGACACACCAAATCGGTCACATCAGTCGGGTTTTCACCTGATAGCAAGTACGTCGTCTCCGGGTCTGAAGACAAAACGGTCCGGATTTGGGATGCCGAGACAAAGTCTCTCGCCGCTGGGCCCTTCCACGGACACACGAGGTCGGTCACATCCGTCGCATTTTCACCTGATGGCAAGCATTTCGTCTCTAGGTCCGCCGACCAAACAATGCGGGTTTGGGATGTGGATACCGTCCCTGCCGTGGCTGACACCGATGCTCCCCAATTCCCCCCCTTAGACCTAGGAGAAAACTTCGAAGCTTCGCTTACATGGAGATTCCATGATGATGGCTGGCTGCGAGGTACATCTGGTGCCCTCTTCCTTTGGATACCACACTACTACCCGAGGGATGCTCTCCGTTTACGTCTGGGATCTGACTTCGTTAGGGATGTCAATGAATTTCCAATTATACGATTTGATATGAGTTGTTTTGTACATGGGGAACGATGGGTAGAGTGTTTTGACTGCGCTAGTTAGCCAATTATATTACTATGAGCTTGTAACACTTACACTTGGCATGCATTTTATATGAACTTTTCTCCGCTGCTACTCTACTTAGGCTGCGTTCAAGTTTGATTTTGTGTTTTCGCCTCTATGTATCGTAACTTGTCACACTCTGGCATGGAGGTGACGTGGGCGTCTTTCTCTTTCTTCGTGTCTCTCGGTGCCTTTCCTTTATTCCTTTCCGGCGCCTCGCAGCTTCCCCTCCTGTGGTCCCGAGCGATCGACTGTCTTGTGGCTTTTCCCACCCGCCTAGCTCACCGGTCCCGACAGGCTTCCGGGCTGGGCCTGGAACCGCGGCCAATTGTGTCGGGTATATCGGCTACATCCCTTCTGAGATACCAAGCATGGCGAACACGGGGAAAACTTTGAAATCTCATCTATGGTTTGATGAGACTATGTAAACTCTGATCCCACTGTCCACTGGCACTGGCGGGTACCAAATGGTGAAGTGGTACCTGGTGGCATAGCTACACGTTCGTGCAGCACATGGACAGCACATGGACAGCTCTGGTCAAGATCTCACTGAGGCAATCCATAGCCTCAATATTATTGATTCCATGACGCAAGGAAGTCCCTCTGAAACTCCTTGCAATACTGGCGTCGTTGATCATCACAGTCAGCATCATCATGTTCAAGTTCGTTGCATAGGTCCACCCTGGCCATCTCCGTGTACCAGAGGATCGCGACAAATTCGTGATTTGCCAAGTACCTTGTTATACCAAAGGGGAGACCTCTTTGCATCGCACCATGTCGCTTGCTCAGCTGAAACAAGATGTCAAGCATGAATTTATCCTCGTGATATTGGTCCTGGAGACGACTGACAGGCCCCCCGTACCATGCTTGATATCCTTGGTGCGGACACCAACTTTGATCCTGAGCTGTTGAGTGTCGTGTCTTTGGAGCGAGGGTCCTCGGCCCACATATCTGGGCTTTAATGGGGCGATACGCCCGAGGAACGTTTTCGGTGCTGCGATCCTCCATGGGGCTCTTGCACGCATTGTATAATGGGATTGGGAATGGTTTCGTGTACCCTCCAGCTCATCTCTAGATTATACATGTTCGTTTTCAACATACAAAATCTTGGTATTATGCACGGCAGATTCTTTTTTTGTCGCAGTGGGTATTGCTCACCCACGTCACCGTAGCCTATAATTATCGATCTCTGTCTTGTCACGCGATCATACATGTTCATTGGACCCCCGTTTTTTAAACCCATGGATACACACCTACATCATTATGCGCATACCGCACGTACAGTTTGGGATACTGTTTATCCTCGGTTGTTATGCGTCTCTCGGTTTAGGGGTAGATATCTTGTCGGTCAAAACGGTACCAGACCAGCACTTTCTGAACTACGCTACACGCAAAGAAAATGACCGTATTAGCTGTTTACATATTTTGTTCAGACTCGATTTGGATTATGATTATGATTTGTATCATTGCTGCACCCCAAACAGCATGTATCGCGTTGTTAAGCACATATTGAAATTTATTCTAGTATGCATTACTTCAGTTAAATAAACTTTTTTTATTACAAAATGAGTAGTTACATTGTAGCCCATTGACAAAAAGTGTTGTGTCGGATCATTCGAACACTCGGGGGTTAGACGGCCTTGGGAATGATTCCGAGCGTTGGTGGGACTTGCCCACCCCCCAGACTGAGTGCGATGCGAAAACAACAAAAAGGTTGGCCTTTTTTTAAACAGAATTTGTGACCAATCATGTCACGTGTCACATTGACCTATCAAGCATGGCATTGCCTTGAAGCTCAAGCGCTCAACATCCTCGCTATCTCATATCTATAAATCTAGATGACTGATATCCAGGAGTCACAATTCAGCTTCTCAAAGCTGTTACGACGCTGGAAACGATGTATACAAGAAAACTCTATGGCCAGTGATACAGAGCAAGGTCGGTCGATATGTTTCCACCCAGTTCCTATAGCTCATAGATGTTGTTAGCGCTTCAAAATCAAGTCCTCGATCCTGGATCCGTTCTGACGCCTAGTCACGCAGATGAAAGTCCGTCCATATCTTTTCTCTCATTTCCTATAGCTCATATTTATTGTTAGCACTTCTCAATCAAGCATTCTATCCTGCCAGAATGGATCCGTCTGGCCGCAGGCCATGTCTCAAGGGCACGCGTCGAAAGTTCATCGACCCTATTCTCCATTGGGCCGAGGACCTGTCCTCCGACACTAACATCCACTGGCTCTGCGGTGATACAGGCTTAGGAAAGAGCACCATCGCCAACTCTGTTGCCGAGGAACGTCGAGGTCTTGGCGTTGTATACTTGTTCTTCGACAGGAATGATCCCACCTCTAGTGATCCCAGTCTGGCCATCCGTACTATCGCCTATAAACTCGCCATCAACAACCCGAACATCCGACTTGCTCTCCTGAAGGCCATCAGGCGAAATCCCAAGATAATTGGAGAATCCCTTACCATCCAGTTCACAAAGCTTCTTTATGAGCCCTTGACCGCATGCCAACATAAACTAGGTTCCTCCCTTTTCGTTATTTTAGATGCCCTTGACGAATGTGGAGACGAGAAAACACGTAGGATGCTTGTAGACATTATCGCCAATAGGTTCACCTCTCTTCCTCCCCCAATCAAATTTCTAATCACTAGCCGTCCGGAACCTGATATTATGGGACTATTCAAGGGAACAGGAAAAATCAAGGAAGTTGAGCTTCTAGCTTCCGAGAGTGACAACGATGTGCTCGCATTCCTCTACGATACTTTACATCAAATCGATGGGAACCGCCCATCGTGTGGACTAGGAAAAAACTGGCCGCGAACTCCAATCATGCTTAAACTCTTGCGCTACATGGACGGGGTGTTCCTCTTGGCGTCAGCGGTGGTACTGTTCCTTGAAAGTTCATTTCATCCAGAATGTGCCCTTCAATATCTGCTAATATCGAATGGTGGGACAAGCATTGAAAGACTTGATGATCTATTTACTACTGTTCTGGACTCTGTTGGCGACTGGAAGGATGCCCGCCTCGTTGACGAGTTCCACGCCATTGTTGGTGCTGTCGTCGTTGCCCAGGTACCATTGACCATCAAGGCCATTGATCAACTTCTACCGTTGAAACGTTCATCATCCACCATCCTTACATCCCTTCGATTTCTCCTTCGGTCCAGCGAAGACAAACCAATCAGAGTCCTCCACGCCGCTATTGCTAATTATCTCACGAGCTCCGAGCGTTGTGGGAACAAGCCATGGTTCATCGATGTATCGGGTCAGCACCGATTTCTCGCCCGCTGTTGCCTACGCCTCATGAAGGAGAAATTGCGTTTCAACATATGCGATCTGGAGACCTCTCATTTGTTAAATAAGGATGTCCCCGGTCTACGTCAAAGTGTGCAGAGCTTCATTCCAGAGTCGCTTGCATACGCTGCTCAGTATTTCGTGACCCATCTCCATCTCTCGAACACTCTACCGTCTGACTTTGACGGTCACTCCGATATGGAGAACTTCATGCGATCCCAATTGCTTTTTTGGTTGGAGGCGCTCAGTCTCGTGGGTCAAGATCAGGTGGTCGTACCGACCATGGAAAGACTCGAACAGTGGTTTCGAGTGAGTAAATCTCTCCCCGTCCGATATTTAATATATTGACGATCAAATATAACAACGACAATGAGTTGGCTGATCTCGCACATGAGGTCGTCAAGTTCATGTCAGTTTTTCGAGGTATTATCTCTCAGAGCACACCCCACTTGTATATTTCTGCGGTGCCAATGTGGCGAGAAAGCTCGCATATCCGACTCATGTACGGTCACAAACTCAAGAACATAGTTCGAACGGACATCGGCGATGTTGATATCATTGCATCGTTGCAGGGCGTTATAAGAGGGCATACTTCTCGTGTCACATCAGTCAAATTTTCACCCGACGGGCAGCAAGTAGTCTCAGGGTCTGCGGATGGAACAGTGCAGATCTGGGATGCCGAAACAGGATCTCTAGTGGCTGGGCCGTTCAAGGGTCACGTTTCAAGGGTGACATCAACCGCGTTCTCACCTGATGGAAAGTACGTCGTCTCTGGGTCTAAAGACAGAACGGTTCGGATGTGGGATGCAGTAACAGGGTCTGTCATGGCTGGGCCCATTCGCGGACACACCAAGTCGGTCGAATCGGTCGAGTTTCACCTGATGGCAAGCGCATCGTCTCCGGGTCTGCAGATAAAACGGTTCGGATTTGGGATGTCGAGACAGGATCTGTCGTAGTCGGGCCCTTGGAGGAACACGCTTCCGTCAGATCGGCCAGGTTTTCACCTAATGGAAAGCATGTCGTCTCTGGATCCGCTGACGGAACAGTGCGGATGTGGGATGTCGAGACAGGATCTCTCGTGGCTGGGCCCTTCCATGGACACACTAAGTCGGTCACATCAGTCGGGTTTTCACCTGATGGCAAGCACGTCGTCTCCGGGTCTAAAGACAAAACGATCCGGATTTGGGACTCTGAGACAGGCTCTGCCGTGGCTGGGCCCTTCCAGAGACACACTAAGTCGGTTACATCAGTCGGGTTTTCACCTGATGGCAAGCGCGTCGTTTCTGGGTCTGAAGATAAAAAGGTGCGGATTCGGGATACCGAAACAGGGGCTGCAGCTCGGCCCTTCAGCGGACATACTTCAAGGGTCACATCAGTCAGGTTTTCACCCGATGGAAAGCGCCTCGTCTCTGGATCTTATGACAAAACGATCCGGATTTGGGATGCTGAGACAGGCCTGACTGGTCCCTTCTGCGGACATGTTGATTCAGTCACATCAGTCGGTTTTTCACCTGATGGAAAGCGCATTGTTTCCGGGTCTGAAGACAACACCGTGCGGATTTGGGATGCCGAGACAGGATCTCTTGTCGCTGGGCCCTTCCACGGACATACTGAGTCGGTCACATCAGTCGGATTTTCATCTGATGGCAAGTGCATCGTCTCTGGGTCTGAAGACCTAACAATCAGGATGTGGGATGCCGAGATAGGCTCTGTCGTGGCTGGGCCCTTTGAAGTACATTCATTCGTCACATCCGTTGGGCTTTCACCTGATGGAAAGCGCGTCGTCTCTGGATCCGCCGATGCAACAGTGCGGATCTGGGATGTCGAGACAGCGACTGTCGTAGCTAGGGCACCATCTCGTTTGTTCTTCTTTTATTCCACTTGTGTCATCATGTTTTTTCTTCTTTGCTTTGTCGCTGTTGGTTTTGTTCTTGTCGTTGTCGCTTGTGTTCTCTCTCTCGTTATTCTTACTTTTTTTTTCCTTTATATTATATTTGGTGGTGGTTATTTTCTCGTTCCCTTTCGTGTTTCTGATTATGTTTCATTTATTGGTTCACTTTATTCTCACCGATTGTCCTTGGGGTGGTCGTATTTGTCTCGATTTTTTTCGGTCACATCTGTCGGGTTTTCACCTGATGGAAGGCGCGTCGTCTCCGGGTACTGGGTATCATGGGTGATCATTTGGGATGCCGAGACAGGATCTTTCGTGGTTAAGCTTTCTGGTGGACACACTGACACGGTCACATCAGTCGGATTTTCCCCTGATGGCAAGCGCGTTGTCTCCGGGTCTAAAGACAATACTGTGCGGATTTGCGATGCCGAGACAGGATATCTCGTCGCGGAGCCCTTCTATGGACACACTCAGTCGGTCACATCAGTCGGGTTTTCACCTGATGGCAAACGCGTCGTCTCTGGGTCTGAAGACAAAACGGTCCGGATTTGGGATGCCGAGACAGGCTCTCTCGTGGCTGGGCCCTTCCACGGGCACACAAAGTCGGTCACATCCGTCGCATTTTTACCTGATGGCAGGCACTTCGTCTCTGGGTCCGCCGACCAAACAATGCGGATTTGGGATGTGGACACAGCCCCTGCTATGGTTGACATCGATGGTCCTCAATTTCCACCCTTAGACTCAGGAGAGAACTTAGGGGGTTCGCTTACACGGAGATTCCACGATGATGGCTGGCTGCGAAGTACATCTGGTGCCCTCCTCCTTTGGATACCACACTACTATCCGAGGCATGCTCTCCGTTTAAGTCCGGGAAGTGCTGGCCTTTTTGATGAATTTCCATTTATACGATTTGATACGAGTTGTTTCGTACATGGGGAACGATGGGTAGAGTGTTTTGACTGCGATAGTTGACTAAATATATTACTATGAGCTTGTAATACTTTGCATGCATTTTTTTAATGTGAAAGTCTGGGTTCAAAGATGGTTTTGTGTTTTCGCCACACCAAATGGAAGACCTCTTTGCATCGCACCGTTTCGCTCGCCAGTTCAAAACACGACCTCAAGCATGAAATTGATCCCCGCGATATTGGTCCTGAAACCGACCGACCGACCCCCTGTATCGTCCTTGATCCTTGGTGCGGACCCCAACTTCGATCCTGAGCCATTGAGTGTCGTGTCTTTGGGCGAGGCTCCTCGGCATACATATCCAGGTTTTAATGGGGTGGCATGCCCGAGGGACGTTTTCGGGGCTGCCGACCATCCCTAGGGCTGTTTGCACACATTGTATTATGGAATTGGGAATGGCTTCGTGTACTCTCCATCTCATCTCTGGACGGTGTACACGTTCGTTTTCAACATGCAAAAAATCTTGGTATTACCATAACCACGCCGGTTTCTTTTTTTTTTGTCAGCCTATAATTATCGATCTGTCTGTCTTGCCACGCGATCATATATATTCATTGGACCCCCAATTTTATAAACCCATGGAACACACACCTACAACATCATCCCCCTACCACACGCACAGTTCGGGACACTGTTTATCCTCGGTTGCTACCCATTGCATTCTTGCATCTCGCATATTCGCATCGGTCGTTGGTAACACTTTCATATAGAGGAGGAACTGATGATTAAATATATCCAAGAGGACAGAAGACAAGAAAGGTGTGAGAGAAAGCACAGACATTGCTCATATGTCATCCATGTCATACGTGGATTCCGTTGTCACGGAAGGGTATCCAGGTCTTCCTCGTCGTCATATTTGGATTCCACCGTTCGGTGTACTTGCACTTCAATCTTCGGATGCATAAAGGAGAGAGAAAGTAAAATCAGGACAGACCCTGGAAAAAAAAAAGACGGGAACAAGACAAACCGACTGGCCTGAGCACTTCAGGTCCAGAGGCCGAAGCCGATAAGCATTCAGATGCATCTATCAATGATCCCCCAGAAAATGGCATGAAGGGTAATGCAGAGGAGAAGAAAAAGAGGTCAGAGAGAGGTGTAATGGCTTTCCCCCACGTAACGGCAGACGCACAGAAAACGGTTGTGGCCTCTGCGAACTTGCCAGTGTGTGTCCATATTCGTCTCTGTTTCCGAACGCATCGTCAGCGAATATAGTGATGGGCGGCGGCGTTGGACTGGTCATGGTGAATCTACGAGAGTAGCGTGACCTACTGCGCGCGTTGAGACTATCGGATGCGAAGGTAGAGTAAACCTAGGTGTCAGTATCTTATTGTAATAATCTCAGGTGGGGACGAACGTCGCAAGGAGGGAGTTGGCATATACTGAGTGTGTGTATAGGAATGAGTGTCGATGCATCGGGGCGAAGCAGTTCTGCCACGTACGTTTTTCGACGACAAAATAGAGACCAAGAAAGATGCGATTGTGAGGCATCGCAACCCACTGAAAAGGTCATGGTGGAATAACGGTCGCATCGCGTAAGCTAGCATTCATTGCACAAGGTGAACGACTGGTTACTAACACAAATCAGCGATGCGATAGCTGCAAGACTGACACGCTCGTTCGATCATCGGGACCGTAAATTGGTCAGCATAACATGGACTTACCATGTAGCCAAACCAATTTGCACCGTCCAAAACGTCAGCGCATCGATGATACGATTTGTACTTGATCCGAGTATTAGCATTCCTCGCACGGAGATCTTGTTGTACACACCTTTTTATCCGTGAACGGTTGGATCTCAATAAATAGCCGCAGAAGGTCGTGTTTACAATATCGACGAAAGCAGAGAGCGACAACCCCAACGTAAATACCCACTAAAGTACTCTGTCAATGACCAATATCACAAGGTAAAAAAGAAGAAGGGCGAACCGATGGAAAAGGCTGCACAAAGGCGCTATAACGTCTCAGTTTGATCCTACAAAGGGATCAGAGAGCTCTAGCGAATTATACGGTAAGGTATACTTACATCTCAGCTGTTGAGACTGCACGAAGATGAACCTTATTTCAAAGGGGACGGCTTGAAAATACTCACCACTTGCAGCGACTACGGACAGCTGTGAACGAGAAGTATGCAATGACATTAGGAGAAGTACGTACCCAGACGGATAAATGCAAGGACAAACTGAATGCATGATGTTTGTCAGCCTGAGATTGCCAGCCAGTGAGATACCTACTACTGGGGCCGCGACCGTCAATTTCTGTTTCTGCACTACTCGTCGTGGATCATCGAGATATATAGTTGAAACAGAGCTATACCGACATTTATACAATCGATGAGCAAAAAAACTGATCAACACGAACATCAACGAAAACATGTTAAGTGGCCTAAGGATAGCTCACCATTGCACCAGGAACGTCACCATTGCCTTGAAAATGCACGATCGGATTAGATTTCCTTTCTTGGATGTATGTAGGACGCCACCGTACTGTCAACTCCACTATCGGCTAGAAAATCTGATCAATGATCGTCGCACTAAGTACGTCCCTGAAAGTGCAACGTACACCAACACTCCTTTGTACCCATTTTATTCATCAGCACTGAGCCAGTTCTTCGTGTGACAATGACTCACCAAGGAATGGTGTCTATAGTATGTAAATCGCCGTAAGGTGCGATTATAGAATCCCAGATAGCGATAGCAACCAATGCAGAGTGGGACAAGTCGAAAAACCTTGCAGATGTATCAGCATCCGACTGCTGGGGAGCCGTAGATGAAATGTACCACGTCGCTATTACCTGGGGATATATCCTTGTTGGATTCCGAGCGAAAGCAACTCGCGAATGATGTGACTCACCAATGACTTTGTTGTCCATCGTTCCCGCGAGTTATACTGCAAGTACACCATAAACTGCATGTTGAAACACCCTGATAGACTGTTAAACTTTGAGAATGTTAAACACGAGCGTTAGGGGCCCCTTACCTGAAAGCAAACAATCCCCCAAGGATGAGCGGGCCATAGTCGGCTTTAACGTCTATCGGAGTCTGAGATGCAAGCATGTCGACGCAGTAACATTAACTGAAGAGATGGAGGAGCAACCAAAAGACGATCCATACCTTGATCCATTCTTATGAGTAGATGCAGCGGCGATAAGTGGAGAAAACGTGATACCGGTGTGAATTAGTTTTTTTGGCGACAAAGCCTATTTATTCGAGAGAAATTGGATGCGCAAGGGAATGCGAACGTCCTTCTTTGCGGTGTGAGTACACTTGCGCTCTTTGCAGGGGAAGATAACCAAGGTGGCCCGACAATGAACGCATTCTGGAAATATCCTCGTCGTACGTTGATTACGGAACCAATGCCAAATCAAGGGGAGTTCGACATCGGCGACCAGCGACTTGGACAGAAACACACATTCGGATCTCACCGTCTTCCGAGCGATGCTAAGAATACCGAGAATGAGAAATCAGAACTTGAAACGAGAGAGTTTGACTTACCAATGGTCAAAAATTACGTTCGATTTGGTAGAATCGTTTCAACATGTCAAAGAAAACTGGGGTGAACTTCTTGAAGTAAAACGAAATTGGGACGTTGGGCAATTGACCAAAGGTAAACAATATAGTATACTGTTTTTCCATTTCCCCATTGTGTAGGAAGGATCATCATGATATTGTTCAAAAGCGTTTGGCTTGGAACAGACCTACCTCAAAATTCAAATCACGTTTTGCCCACAGCTGTGACTGGACTAAGAGACTACGATGTCGCAGCCTCAGTCACCGACTGAATCGGACTAAATGCATGTCTTCGAAGTTAACCAATCACATTGCAAGTCCACAACTCTCAGATAGTATGCTCTAGCAGCATCTACACGACTACACAGGTAGTTGTTAAGAGTCAGCAGTCAAATGGATAACGGGGGTGTCCAGAGAGAACAAGGCAGAGCAAGGTGTCGCAGTGTAAACGGGGTTGGAAAAAGTAGTCCATTATGAAAAGACGGTAATGTGGAGCTGAAACACGACGAAAACGGCTCATACAATAAGCGAGCCCTTGAGGCCATCGCCACGCCGTGCAGCAAGCACACCACGAATAGCCACAACAATGATCGCGAACGTAACAACGATCCTGAAGAGGAAAATAAGACACGAGTGGAATTATGTTTCTGAGGCTGCTTACCAAATAAGCCATGCGAAACCCTCGAGAGCATTCAGTTGCCCGCAGTAAACAAACACGGTTTGACCCCTGCAGGCGGTCCGGTTGGGAGTGGTCAATGATATGTCACGGATGGGTACTTACGAGCAATCCAATCCACCGCCAAGAGTGGCAGTGATGCTAGCTGCGCCTGCGGTCCAGAATATCCAGGTGAGGAGTAAACTGCGTAGCGAGTTAGCGAACGCGATGAAAAATGGAACCGAATAAACCTTACAAGCCGATATGAGAAGCAACACTGTTCATCACGCTATCTGGCATGACGAAGAAGAAAAACATATACAAAGCAGACACGACGATCGTCCATATGGAAGCAAATAGGAGGAAGGAAGTGCGATCACGTTCGTCGGTGCTGAAGTAGTTGTGGTGATTGTTGAATTGAGCAACGAGAAAGGCAGATATCGATAGCTAGAGAGCCGTTGGGTGAGGTTGTAACTCTGAGGGTGGACACCAACGCACTTGGATGATACTGAAGACAATGAGTGATCCGAACACAACTACCAAAGGTTTCAGATGTGGTGACTGCGGAGAGACATGGGTGAGGCTCACTAGGGTGTCCCTTGCGAATCCAGTCTTCGAAAGCCATCGTTAGAATATAAGAAAAATGAGTATGTTATCTCGGAGGGTCGTGAGCGTAAGTTCGTGCAAGTGATCGTAAGTTGAAGAGAAGCGAGTTGGACTGAGCCACTGATTCTGAACATGGAAATGCGGCTGTGCAGATATTCCCACTGTGATGTGACGTCACCCACGGTAGTGAGATATGTCCCATTTTAAAATGTATGTATTGAAACGTCCCAAGGGATATTGTACAATATACAAGAAGACAACCCAGCTGTACGAGATCAAAAGACTCTGCTTATGGAAGACCCTTCATCTGGAATGCAAACTCGGTCTCCCGGTTGTAGATCACTACAGACAATCTTGGGATTGACGATGCGGAATTTATCCAAGGTTGAGTTGTGACGACGAGCAATTTCCCAGCAGGTATCGTGAGGTTGAATGATATACGGAATCGTCGTGCTGGGACAAGGGGCGTGTGGGGCGGGTGTTGGTGAGAACGCGAGCCGCCAGATGAGCAAGAGAACGACCGCAATGATAAGGAAGAACGGGAACAGTGTGCGATAAGCACCCCCTCGGAGAAGAGGGCGAGAGGCATGCTAAAATGGATGGTTTAAGTTGACTGTGCAGGTACTGAGATGGCAGTGCACACACCTCATCTACTGCAAGAGGCTGGTAACCGTCGCCACGGGTAGGCGCTGCTTCGACGTCATTGTCACTGCCTGTATCCGTGGAGAG
Source organism: Aureoboletus auriporus (assembly GCA_038089615.1). Lineage (NCBI taxonomy): Eukaryota > Fungi > Basidiomycota > Agaricomycetes > Boletales > Boletaceae > Aureoboletus > Aureoboletus auriporus. Next base: position 52,589 of record JBBPLF010000052.1, read on the forward strand.
TGTGATTGGCAGCTGCGCGACTAGTATACGAAATTAAGATCGCTGTCTGCCATACAAGCGGCAAATCGGTACCTTGGGTCAGTTCACCGAACTCGGAGCCTTCAGGACCTTTGTACACCAATCCTTCGCGGTCGCGAAAGTAGTAGCACCCAGCGTCTGCATCATAGGCAATGCGTTTTATTCCCTCCGGAAGTCTGTAGTCGTCCTAAGCACGGCACGTCAGCTGAATGAGGACGGCGATGTGGAGAAACGACGCGCCTCGTCGTACTGCGTCCAGCGCCCCATCAAGTAAATGTAATGAAGGTGGACCAGCCAAGTGTCGAGCACTGTTGGCGTGGCAGTATTATGGTGAGCGGCAAATCCCGGAAAAGACTTTCGCACAGAGCTGGCTAGTAAAGCTATCGGTGAGCGATGTAACAAAATAACTACGAAGTTTTGTAATTGATCAGAAAAGGAAACCACGCTTTGACCCATACCACCATGGCCGACGTTCAGGTCCCTCCACTAAACCAAATTTCAGCCCAGGTACCCCCTACAGTACCCGATGCCACCCCCCAGCCCCCCGAACAGAATGAAGTCGCGACAGAGACCCTTTATATCCAAAATCTCAACGAAAAGATAAAGGTCGACGGTCAGGATTCCCGATCATCTGTTCATTCTACCTGTTTGACAGTCATTTCGAAACAGTGCTCAAAGCATCCTTGCGCGGCCTTTTCAAGTCGTACGGCGAAGTCCTCGATGTCGTCGCACACAGTAATCTACGTATGCGTGGCCAGGCATTCGTGTCGTTCGCGTCACCTGAGATCGCTGCCAAGGCGATGAAAGAGGTCCGCGGATTCCCTCTCTACTCAAAACCCATGGTGCGACATCTCTCGTGGACAATATATATCCCGTCGTGCTGACATTTCACAGCAAATATCGTTTGCGAGGACAAGATCAGACGCTGTCGTCAAACGCTTGGATGCTGACAACCTCGAGGCCCACAAAGCTCAGAGATCCGAGCACAAACGTATGTCATGCTCACTGCTTACATGTGCCATATCTACTAATCACGCGACCAAGGAACAACTCGGTACACCAATCCCCTCAAGCAAAAGTTTCGAGCGAAAAGAATGGCTGCAGAAGGTGGCCTTGTTCCCTTCTTTGCTTTACGGTTTGACTGACCGATATCATCAGTCGACGGCGGTGCAGCGGCCCCGGCCCCCAAGCGACCAGCTGTGCAAATGCCGGACGAATATCTCCCGCCCAATAAAATTCTATTCTTGCAAAATCTACCAGAAAGTGTCACCAAGGACCAGCTTATGGCACTCTTCTCCCAGTTAGCTGCCTTCATTGTCCTCGCCACGTCTGTTGATTGCCATTCGCCAGATATCCAAATTTGTACGAAGTCCGGCTCATTCCCACAAAACGAGATATCGCCTTCGTGGAGTATTTGGACGAGGGGAGCGCAGGGGTCGCCAAGGACGCTTTGCACAATTACAAGCTCGACGGAGAAAACAAAATCAAGGTTTGTCTTCATTCCGTCGTTGCTCTCGTACTCATCCATTCCACAGATCACCTTTGCACGCAAGTAATGGTTATTGTATGATCGTTGTAAGCCTTCTGTAATAAGACATAATCTCCATCTTTCTGTCCTTGGCCTCTCGCCGCTTTTATGTGAACTTTTACGCGTGACAGCAAGTACCGTGTCATAAATGCCTTGAGACTTTGCGAGTTGGTGCCTCACTGCAAACTCAAGTTTCGATCAATTCCTATATATCACCTTTTGGCCACGTCGATTCGTCGCCACAGCGGATCCCCAAAGCGCGCGTCGAGTATTTTGTCTCTGAACGACTTCTATCCACCATCATCGCTTCATCGACATATCATTGTTTCAAAACTTCAAAACAACCGATATTCATGCCCTTGTATTTTGTGCGCAAGCAAATCTAGAAACTTCGAGAGGTTTAATGCTTACATCGTCTTTTTTTCCTTTTTTTTTTTTAAAAAAAAAAACAACAATAGGAGGACGAAGACGAATATTCTGAGGGGCTGGATATGGTTGAAGAAGCCATGGGTACGCATCGAACGCCCTCAAGATTTAATCACTCGTTCATACGTCTCCCCGTCCTCCATTCTTCAGCTTCGAAGGCAGCAACGATAGGTGCCGAGTTGTCCATGTCTCGTGTCACCCTGTCGGAGCCCACGCGGACATTATCAATCCAAAGAGCGACAGTGCACTCGCCGTCGCCAATGGACATCGATTCCGGCATAGAGGAGACACAAGGTTCGTCGGTCCCATGACCGTTTCATTGTTGTCTCCGTCCTTTGATCCCGAAAGCTGATACGTTTGATTAGTCCAAGAACGTATGTTTTTTTCGACCGGCGCCTCCGGTCATTCTATACTCATCATGATCCGCAGGCATCAATCGTGGTGCCACCGTCACTGCCACCAGAGCATCGCCCAGTGGAATGCTACCTGTTACCGTCCCTTCCAAGCGACCTACCGATGTGTACGACGCCCCGGGTCCGACGTCACTCCCTCCTTCGCCAAGCACCTTGCCTCAACCAGCGAAGCGTCTTCACGCCACGCCACCTAGCGAGTCCGCCGAGTTCGGTGCAGCGCTCGACCCTTTTATCATCGCGCATGATGCTTCGGTCCAGGCGCTACTCGATGCAAACCACGTCGCCTGGGGCACGGTATATGAAATCGCACGCGGCGTCAGCCGTGGAACTTGGACGTGGTCCCAGGTGACCAAAGAAAAGATCGAAGAACTCGGCGGAAAAAACATCCACAACGCGCATTGCGTAACGGCCGTCATCCAAGGGAGCGCTATGACTCGGGTCCCCGCGGCGAGTGTAGAGATCTGGTACCTTTATATTCTTCATGGTATTTATCTGACGTTGACGAGTCATGTCGCACGTGGTGTTACTAGGATCGAATATGACCGCGAGCAAGATGCTATCATGGAAAACATGGGCCGCGGATTGGGCGGAATGGGTCCGTGGAAAGGAAGGGACGGCTGGTACGGCGGTCGGATTCAGCAAGTCGGCCGACTCGAATTTGAGCATGGCCAGTTCTCGATAAAGCTGGAGAAACCCGAAATTCGCCGGTCTCATCGGTTTTCTCGGTTCCTCGGCTCACGCCGCATACTTCAGGTCCGCGTTCCCGACACATATCTACGCAAGAACGGTGACGAGGTTCGGCTACTGTTGAACTCGAGCAAATTCATCCTTTGCGGGAGAGTGTACTTACCTTTCCATGCAAAAGAGGGTAGTATGTATCTCGTGGAGACCAACCAAGACTTTGATCGAGTATTGAACATTCAAGACGGTGACCAATTCCGAATATCACTGAAGGACTTCATAGACTGGCATAATCCATTCCGTGGAAATCTCGAGCAGGTAAGGGTATTTGTCGAGGCGAAGTCAAGCTAACGTCATCACCAGCCTATCAGTAAATGGTCGACCCGATGGGCATTGGGATTATCCACATCCATGCCGACTATTGAGTTTGATCCTCAGCATATCTATGATATCCCCGACATAAGTAGGTGCTTTTCTGGCAATGCTTCGCATCAATGCGACTTTTCTTGCCAGCCGTCAGCCCTAAAGACTGGAAGGGCAAAGCTCCTGCCGAGAAGGTCCTGACGGATGGTTGTGGGCTAATCAACGGGGCTGCTCTCACACAAATCATGAGGGTAATGCAGTATAGCAGCAGACCAACAGCTGTACAGGGTAGGATTGGAGGCTCGAAGGGTATGTGGGTATTGCACCCCGATCCTGACGAGCAGGTTGCAGATGGGCCAGCCAAGATTTGGATACGACCATCTCAAACAAAGATCAAGCTTGAAGATCCCAGCATGCTTGGACGAGCACAAAGGATCTTTGATCTGCTTGCACCTTCCAGAGTCTCAGGACCCAGTAATCTGTCTGCACAGACTTTGATCAATCTCTCCCACAATGGGATTGATCATCAAGTTCTGAAAGACTTGATGGCATTGGGGTTGAAAGAGGAAATCCAGCCATTTACTGATTGGGATCAACCCCATTCAATGCTCATGCTTTGGAAGAGTGTTGAAAAGGCTGGAAAAGTGGTGGTGGCTAGGTTGAGAAGGGAGTTTGCAGGGCAAGCTCGTGCCCTTGGCATTGGCCAACTTAGACCATGGGATGATGAGAGCTCAAGTCAAGAGGATGAAAACAAGGAGAGTGTCCTTGACATTCAGCAATTCACTGACTCTGGCCACAAGACATACTCAGGGCAGCCACACACACTTCATGAAAGTGTCTTGGAACTTCTTCAGGCTGGTTTTCATCCTCTAAAGTTGGAAACTCTGTTTCAAAAAGTGGAGTCTGTTATGAGATTGGTTTTGGATGATTATGTGGAGAAGTTTCATATTCCAGTTATGGAATCTTGTGAGGCTTATATTGTTCCTGGTAAGTGCTTTTTGATGTGATGTTTATTGGTAAATTGTTTTTAGATCCATACAGTGTGTTGGAAGAGGGTCAAATTCACTTCAGATCCTCTACACCATTCACCAACCATTCTACTGGGGAACAAACTGATATAATTCTTGGAGATGTGCTTGTAAGCTCTTTGTCATGATATTTTGAATTTATTATTGATCCAATGTCAGATATCCAGAAATCCAACAAGACTTCCCTCAGATATCCAAAAGGTAAGTATTCATATATATTTGCAGTCCATTTATTAAGTATATCAGGTTAAAGCAGTTGCTCATTCTAAATTGAGCAACTACTTTAATGTGATTGTGTTTCCTATCAAAGGCAAGCAATCTTTGGCTAGCTTTCTTGGTGGTGGAGGTAAGCATTTACTTGTTGTATTTGTGTCAATTAACACAAGAAATTACCTCTTTAGATTATGATGGAGGTAGGTGACTGAAATGAAGTTACTACATTGAATTTATCTTGGTTTTATAGATACTGTCATGATCAATTGGTGCCAGCCATTGGTCACACAGTTTAAAGGTTCTTTTTTTTGCAAAGCTCCTGAAAACATCTCTACTTTCTTTGAAAGGGAGGTAGAACATGTGAGAAGTTTTGACCACAGAGCCTCAGAGCTGGGGGACAAGGAAGCTCAGCAAGCTTTGCAAAAAGTTCTCTTGCTTGGACTTGCAGACACAAAAGTGGGGCTATATTCAATGTATCATGATGCTGCAGTGTATGAGTGTGGATATGAAGCTCAGGAAGCTATCCATTTGGCTTATATGTCAGTTGACTTGATTTCTTTGAGTATGTCCCTAACTTTGAATTTAGGTTTACAACTTGCTTGGATGCCAACAAGACTGGACTTAGGGTCAAGCTGGCTGTCTTTGACAAGGATGCACAACAATGGGGATCCAAGAAACCATGGTATGCATGGAGATTAGAGCAGAGCAAAAGTGCAAGGGAAGGGAAAGAGAGGAAGGCTAAAGCAACTATGGCAAATGGAAGTGACACTCAAAACTTGTCAGTGAAAAAGCAAGAGCCACCATTCATTTTGGATGTCTTGGTGGAGGAAGGGGACAACCTGAGGAGAGAGGTCCTTTCCAACTATAGGAGACTCAAGACACAACCTGGTGGAGAAGATGGAGACCTGAGTGGACTTTGGCATAAAGCCAAAGCCAAAGCCCGAGAAGCAAAGGTGGCTGGAATCTGTGGATTTTCGGAGAACTTGGAAGATATCAATGCCCACGTGGAGAAAGTATGGGATCAGTACAAGAGGGCAGCAACCCGTTCTCAGGCCCCCAGTCAGGTCAAAACTCCAGGGGAAAAGAAAGAGGATCTCTTCATTCCGGTTGCAAGAGAGTTTGCAAGCCTTCCTCGGTTCAGAGGCTTCGTTTACTATTCTGACGATGACATCCAGATGTTGAAGGCGTCCCTGGCATCCACCAAATCCATCACTTTCGCCTTTTCTGTAGCCTTTCGTGATTTATGCGCTCTCAAGGCTCGAGGAACTGGTAATGTCCCCATTACGTCCCAATTTGCTCAGTGCTTCTCTGTTCCCGGTGTTGTCGCTCGTACATATGCTCAAGTCTACGGAGATACATAGTTAGGCCTGCTAGCATACCCATTTACCTGTTCATCTTCCATTGTAAAATATCATACGCTTGGTTTCTGGGATGTGGTGAGGTATATAGCACCGGATTTGCGTGCCCGATCAATTGCCACATCCAACCTCGGTAGCAATCTCTCAACCCCACCTTCGATACCACAACACCTCTCCCGTCGACGTTCCCCGCAACTTCCATCCTCGTCATGCCTTACAAGATTCTTTGCATGGGTAACCCTCTTCTCGATTTGCAGGTCCGAAATGGAGAGGCACTCTTGAAAAAGTATGGTCTCAACGCCAACGATGCGATTCTCGCCGATGAAAAGCATCAACCACTGTACGTCGGATCCAATCCCCAACTCCATCATGATCGGCTGATGTCCAGTGATGGTAGATACGAGGAAATCGTGAAAGAGCATACGGTCACGTACGTTGCTGGAGGCGCGTCTCAGAATGCTGCGCGCGGGGCTGCTGTGAGTGGTATTCGCCATCGTAAGTTTGGATTGGGGGCTCACGGGGCCATGGTGCTAGTACATCCTCCCCGCCGGCTCGGTGGTGTATACGGGATCGGTTGGCAACGATGCACTTGCCGATCAGTTGCGGGAAGCGAACAAGCGGGAAGGGTTGGATGAGGTGTATCAGGTCACAGAAGGCGAGAAGACGGGCGCATGTGCTGTGGTCATCACCGGTCACCATCGGTAAGAGACCTGCCCTCGTCTTGTTGTCTTGCGCACGAGCGCCTTTTTTATGGTTACCCTTTAGATCCTTGGTGACCACATTGCGCGCAGCCGAGAAATTCAGCGATTCGCATCTCGAGTCGTCGACGGTCGCTCCGCTCGTCAAGGCTGCCGAGGTATTTTACGTCGAAGGGTTTTTCCTCACCCATGGTGTCGATTCGGTGCTCAAGTTGAGCAAACACGCGTCCGAGAACAACAAGGTATGTCCCTCTTCTCAGTCCCCACCCCGTCGTCTGGAACGCAGCTCAACACTGGCATAGACGTTCGTCCTCAACCTCTCTGCGCCGTTCATCCCCAAATTCTTCACGGCCCAGTTGGAACAAGTCCTTCCTTACACCGACATCGTTATCGGGAACGAATCCGAAGCTTTGGAATACGCCCAGGCCATTCTTAAATCTACCATGACTGATATCAAGTGGATCGCCCAGGGTATCGCGTCGTACCGTAAATCCAACGCACGTCCGCGCATCGTGGTGATTACCCAGGGCCCTGAGGCGACCATCGTTGTCGACGGGGCGAAACTGAGCGAACCCATGGTGTTTACGGTGACGCCGATCGCGAACGAGTTGATCGTGGATACGAACGGGGCGGGGGATGCGTTCGCGGGCGGGTTCTTGGGTGCGTACGTTGCTGGAAAGACCATCGATGGGTGTGTCGAAGTCGGGCACAGGATGGGGGCCATGTGTGTCCAGCTGGTACGTTTTTTGTTTTCGGTTTTGCCTTGCTTATGGACCGAGATGATGTCGTGTTAGGTCGGCCCCCAGTACAAGTGGCCCAAGGTTCAGATGTTGTGATCTTCTTCACAATGACGAAATCGCCATGAATTCGTTTCATATCTTGTGCATCATTTCCTACTTTCGCTCTCAACAGCGAGATGCTTTGTATCTTTACCCCAATTCCTCATACCACAAGCTCTCCACAGCATGTAGCACACTGCCCATCGAATGCATATTGTGATATCAATTAGCCAGGAAGCGTCTACGAACATTCTACAGCATTCAACAAAGCGCTGCGTCCGCGCGCGCTGGGTGCAGGTAATATAGTGCGGACGTCCAAAAAAAATGATCGAAGAAGACTATGAGAGTGTATGTCAAAATAATATCTTGCGTAGAATACATGTTTATGAAGGGGGTGGAGAAGCGAGAGATTCCTTCAGAATGTGAAGCATTAGATCAAGTACCGTGAACGCCGTGTTACTTGTACTAACCTGCGTCAATAGCTCAGCTAACGCAAGGATGGTCAACTAGAGGACAACAAAAAGCGGGAAGGAACAGACCTGGGTTCAACATGGGTTCGCCGTCCTCTGTTAGTATTTGTTCCATGGAATGTCCCAAACGGGTTGGATGAGGAGATGAATAGTGATCTTGGCTGGGAGAAAGTAAATTATGAACAATAGTTGATTCGCCATCGGATGTGTTGTCGCTCGCATTTGGCGGTTCACCTGCGCGGGGTGAACGTTGGACAGAGCTAGGTGATGACCGTGTCTCCAGTGTTCTTGGCTTATCCGTGGAATACTCTCCATCTGCCATGTTGAATATTTGATCGACGGAAGGTTCAATGACATGGATAAAAAGACCCACTGTCAATACTACTCGTAGAAGGCGATACTAAAGATGGGTCGATCATGACGGTCTCGCGGTCAGCAGTCTCAGAAGTATCCTCCAATCTGGAATGGTCCAGCGAGGGATCGACGGCAATCACAGGACTGCCTTGACGGGATGATGATGATTCACCATTGCTGGAGGAACCAATGCCGTTCGGTATTTGTTGACAGGCCACGACGTCGGGAGGATGCATCATGGTACCAGGGCGATAATAATGTGGCGGCGCATTATAATAGGGATGAGGGTAACCGGGATGAATCATATGAGGGGGAGGATGGGGACCATCACTGGTCCAAGGAGGTGGTTGCGGCCAGGTAGCTTGATGTAGCCGAGTCGCAGATGTAGGAAGGCCGACGGGATATTGACCATCGACCATCATTCCCGGAGGAGGGACCATGACTGTAAAGGGTGGTGTCAGCAAGTCGATCGAGAAGGCGGACATACTCACCGCCCGGGAAAGTGTGCTGACGGTAATAACTCTGTGGACCACCTGGAGGGACCGTTGTTGGGGGAAGGGGAGTGTGAGGAGGAGGAATCTCCTTCGAAGAGGGTGTTCTACTGCGGCTCTGCGATCGCGAAGCAGAGGAATGAGGGTCGTCATCACCCATTGACCTCCCCCTGTCTACGCCATCTGTAGGCTCGATCACGACCCCATTGTGTCTGGTAGACGGGTGGATGAAGTGAGATAGAAGGGGGATGCACGCACTAACCTCGACTTTTGATGTCTTCGCAACGCGTCGGTCTGGAATAGGATAGTCAGATTCGGAGCATGAGGCAAGGAGAGCGATGGACGGACACGAGTGAAGCGGGCATCACACTGAGGACAAGCACTGTAGAGGGTCACCGTGTGTGTGGATGCCCCTATAATTAGAGTAGCACGTACAATCCGGGCACAGAATGAAGTTTGGTCGTGCGCTGATGTCTCTTGAGATCAGCCTCCCTCGCAAATTGCTTGTTGCAGCCGTTGATGCTGCAGGGCCACACAGCAGCGTCGGAGGGTTTCTTTGAAGAAGATTTGTCTTGTGGAGTCTTTTTCTTGTGGGCTTCCTTCTTCTGGTCGGGCTGCGATCCGATAATGGATGAGTACGGAATGAGACGGGTGGCTGAATCCAACGGGAGCGGACGACGGGCTGAATGTTACGCACAGTCTGCTTTGATTGTCGGACCATCTCGTTTTTATACACACTCGCTCAAAGATCTCACTTGTAATTCTGCCCCGTCTGAGTTTTCGCGGTGACTTCGGAAACGGTGGCTGAATGATCCCAGGCGGCGATTTATGGCGTGGCGTCCGTTCGCAGTTGCTGTGGCTCGCTCTCTCCTGGCCCGGCCCACCAAGGTCACAGTGTCGTATATACATGAACAAATATATCAAGTAATCAACCCCTCTGCCTCAGACGCACTCGTAGTGGAAACAGGGCCGTCAAAGTAGCCCGGTATCCTCGTCCCGTCGGGTGCGATACCACAATGCCTACCAAGGCGCGTCAGGATTTTCAAAGAGATGCGAGTAAATGCGCTGTTTACTCGACTATTTGCTTCCAATACGTCTCAAACTCGAACTCGAACTCGTAGTCACCCCCGAAATCAGCGTCGAGCTGAGAGCGGGGAACGAGCTCAAAAAGGTCTGGGTTAAAGCGCATCTATCACAACTGAGTCATTGGAAATCATGCCAGATATCATGCCAACCTTGTCGCGTGTTACAGGATCCAGGAAAGGTGCAATCCCTTTGTAAAAAAAGCTGAGCAGAAGCGGAAGGTTTGTAACGATAGCGCGTCCCAGTGTTTCGACGTAATGGTGCTGAAGGATCGTAAGCACCTGTCAAACAAAAACATATCAGTGACCCCAAAAACTTGCCACAAATCGAGGACCTACCTTACTCGCCACGGATATAGAAGGATTAGTACGCAGGGTAGTTGTTTTGTAATCGACAATGATGACAAGGGACTCTTGACCAAGTGGCATCATGTCCCTGGCGCGTTCTCTGTTTGGCCGTGTGTCAAGACTATCGCAATCTATCGTCAGTATTCCACTTACAGCCACCACACGAGATGCCTCAGCTGACGGGGGCTATTTTCAGTGTTTTCTCTTCCAGGGCGCATGTAGATAATGGGGCGTCCATCTTTGTCGAATCCTGTAAGGAGGCTGTATTACACATCCTTTCAGCATGCGCGAACACGCAAACGCGCAGTAAAATGACGCATACATTTTGCCAGTCTCACACTCTATCTTGACCTGAAGTACCCACGGCACTCTTTGATGAGTAATAGTGCCATTACACATCATTCGCTGACCTCGTCTGGCGGAATAAGCTCTGGCTTGTATTCCCGCCTCCATTCGAGAGTTGACTTGATTCTCTTCTCAGCATCATGCATTTTCCATTTCGCGGCGCGCATATAGCGAGGTATGGTATCGGATTTGCGCAGCCATCGAAGTTCCCATTCGTGATATGGATCCGAAGTGGGAAGGAGGAGAGAATGAGCATACTTGTGATGGGAAACCGGGAGGCAGAAGTAGCAAGACACGTGCCCCGGATGGAGTTCGATCAATAAATAGCATTGGAAATGTTGCCAGACACTTTACCTCTCGGAGCGCCTCTATCTGTGCGGCCTGTTCTTCAGAATAAGTGTGAATGGGATAGATGACTGTTCCTGGCTCTGGCTGTGTGAGCACGATGGTAGTGGGCGACATTGGGGAGGAGACTAGGAATGGATATAGTGAACTGAACAACGCATTTATAATCCAATAAATCTAGAAGTTTTGCCCTGAATTTAGGATAAAATGCATCCTCCGAGTCCAGCTCGAAGTTCCTGGTCGGCTAGTGGCACCGTGACAATCGAACATCATCGTCGCGGAGTTTTATTTCGTCAGCACGTCATCTCCGTCACAACCGTCACACCACTCATCCAACCATGCATTTGATGTACACACTCGATAACAATGGAAACAGGGTATACACCCTCAAGGTATGTATTTTTTACTACCTCGCGTCACATTTGTTCACGACGTTGTACAGAAACTGACCGACGAGGGCAGGATCACAAAGTCTGCCCATCCAGGTATGTTCCTGCTCCAAGTTTGCGCAAATTTACTTCATGGTCCGTCTGCAGCTCGTTTCTCTCCCGACGACAAGTTTTCTCGCCACCGTGTCACTATCAAAAAACGCTATGGCGTTCTGCCCACGCAACTTCCCTCCAAGCCCATGTAAGGTTGAGGGTCTCCTCGTATCCCGGTAGCAGCGATTGCCTCTGTACGCTAGTTTGAACTGAAACCTAGTAAATCATTCGGGCGGAGATCGAACCATCGATATGTCACACTCGACATTACGTATGCATATGTGGCGGAATATTGACTCACAGTGAATGCAATCGCCATCACCCACCGCCCCAGGAGTCTGTGCACTGTGGGATTTGCGGCTCCGAAAACGCCGGTACGGACAATGTTGGAGCACACAATCACTACTGCAGACCGTTTGCCTCGTTGAAATTTCAGCCAATTCACACTGGCACGAGTACCAAACTATGACGTACTTTTATCTCCATGCGCACATAGTGGGAACGTACTCGCGCATGCTCAGTCTTGGAGACCGAGACATCGGACCAGCTGGTATGAGCTTCCCAATGTAGCCAATCGCACGTATAGACTGAAGGCTTTAGGTTTCCATTTCGAATCAGTTACTTAAGCAGTCGAATCGGAAGTAACCAATGACCGAAAGCCATGTAAGTTGTCCGAGTCATGGCACTTGGTGATCTGGACTGCTGAGTAAATCGGTATTTCATTAGTGATGCGGTATTCTTTTGGTAAACCAGAAGACCAGGAAACCTTTATAATAACTTGTACTCACTCGTGGTTATGTAGTACCCTCTTCCCTGCTGCTGTTTGCACGCCACCATGGACAGGATGACCACTTCGATGGTTCCTAATTCCACTCATACAGAGCTCGCAGAAATCTTGGAGGTCGATGCCACTTCCCATGTTGATATTGAGGAGGCAGAGGACTCCTTCAATGAGCTTGCTCGTCAACTCTCTAGACATTCAGCTGTCCACGGGAACAAATCCAAGCAAACTTCGCGGACCGCCTCCGTCTACGATGGTGACTTGGAAAAAGGCGATAAAACTGACAGCGATACACCTTTTGACCTCCGGGAGTATCTCACCTCTTCAAACGACGCCAATCAAACTGCTGGAATAAAGCACAAACACGTTGGTGTCACCTGGGAAGACCTCGAGGTCAAAGTTGTCGGAGGGGCCGATCACAAGGTAACGATTATTCCCCCTGTTTCCCGATTTGTTCTGATGCATCCCCACGTAGATATACATAAATACTTTTGGAGGTACGTGCATGGGAGTAACTTGAGTACCGGTGCCTTGATGAGCTGACTGTTCCCTCTCTCTCAGATACCGTGATCAATTTCTTTATCGCCCCCTTCCTTTGGTTATGGGGTTTGATCATGCGCTCTGTTTCTAACCGAGGACTCTCCACAAGGACCATTCTTCACAGGTACGTCGTTACGCCACCCGAAATTACTTACATGATGTTCATCGTACGTAAGATCGTCTGGTGTTCTCAAGCCAGGTGAAATGTGCCTTGTTTTGGGCTGTCCTGGCGCTGGATGCTCCACTTTTCTCAAGACTATCGCCAATCGGCGAGATGAATATGCCGACATCACGGGCGATGTTCGGTATGCTGGTATCGATGCTGCGGAGATGGCTCGGTACTACAAGGGAGAAGTAGCCTATAATCAAGAAGGTATACCCACCTATCTCTTCGTATTGCTCAAGCCTGATCCGATATCTAGATGATATTCATATATCTACACTGACGGTTGCTCAAACGATGGAGTTTGCCCTCTCGACCAAGACTCCTGGACCAAATGGACGCCTCCCAGGAGTGTCTAGAAAAGAGTTTGGCGCTGTGGTTCAAAATACCCTTCTGAAAATGCTCAACATTTCACACACTCATCAGACCCTCGTCGGCGACGAATTCATCCGCGGTGTATCGGGTGGCGAGCGCAAACGGATTAGTATTGCCGAGATGATGGCAACACGTGCCCGTGTTCAGTGTTGGGATAACTCAACTCGTGGACTCGATGCTTCCACCGCGCTGGATTTCGTCAAGAGTCTGCGTATCATGACTGACGTGCTAGGTCAGACGACATTTGTTAGCTTGTAAGTTCTGCGAGATCGAATCTTGGTGTATCTTGACGTTTGTCTTCAGGTATCAAGCCGGCGAGAGCATCTTTGAGTTGTTCGACAAGGTTCTTATATTGGATAATGGCCGTCAAGTATACTTTGGATGTGCCTCAGAAGCTCGCGCGTACTTCGAGAGTCTAGGCTATCGCCCCCTTCCTCGCCAAAGCACGCCCGACTATCTGACGGGATGCACAGACCGCAACGAACGTCAATTTGCCGATGGTCGTTCAGAACATGACACGCCGTCTTCCCCCGCAGATCTTGAAAATGCCTTCAACGACTCATCCGATTGTATGAAACTCAAACTTTCTCTCAGCGAGTTTAAGCTCCGTATGGAGACCGAGAAAGAAGATCAAGAGGCATTTCGTGCTGCGGTGCTCGCTGACAAAAAGCGTGGTGTCTCGCGAAAGAGCCCTTATACCCTCGGTTTCGTCGGTCAGGTGAAAGCACTTACAATTCGGCAATTCCGCGTCCGTCTTCAGGACAAGTTTCAACTGACGACGAGTTTTGGTTTGGCCACAGTAAGTTGCGTTGTTTCGGTCAGGACCAATTTCATCGCCTCTTTAGATACTGGCTCTGGTTGTCGGCGCTGCCTTCTTCAACCTACCTAATACAGCTGAGGGAGGATTCGTCCATGGCAGTGTCATTTTTGTTGGGGTTTTGTCTATTTGTCTGGAGGCGTTCGCAGAGGTATGCTTTCATCCACTGGTTACGGCGAGCATCGATTTATGTATCATGTTTAGATGCCCATGATGATGTTGGGACGACCGACAACAAACAAGCAGATCGACTATGGCTTTTATCGGCCCGCCGCCTTGGTTTTTGCTAACTTCTTAGCGGATATACCCTTCTCTGCTGTTCGGGTTCTCGTTTTTGACATCATTGTGTATTTTATGTCAGGCTTGTGGGTCATTTCCCGAAATCTCTATTTATTCTGTCTGATCTTCTGTCAGGGCACGTTCCGCCGGCGCATTCTTCACTTATCATCTGTTCGTTTACGTGTCGTTCTTGTCCATGCAGGGATTCTTCCGCACCTTCGGGTTGCTATGCGTCAGCTTCGACAGTGCGTTCCGGCTTGCTACGTTCTTCATCCCAAACATGATTCAATACACGGGTTACATGATCCCCGTGTTCCAGATGAAGCGATGGTTGTTTTGGATTGTAGGGTTTAATCTGTCCTTTGATGGAATATTCTCACTTGCGAATAGAGTTATTTAAATCCCCTATCTTATGCATGGGCGGCAGCCATGGAAAACGAATTCATGCGCACGTCGTTGCTATGTGATGGTTCTTACGTTGTGCCCAGAAATGGCCCTGGGATGACTAAATACCCGTTAGTGACTCAGAACTTTGATGATGATTAACGGAGGCTGACGTATTTATGATAGGGACAATGTCGGCCCTAACCAAGTTTGCACCCTCCTTGGGGCACAAGCGGGCAGTGACGTTATTGTTGGCAATAGCTACCTTGAGGCCCAATACGGTATTACTTCCGCGGATCTTTGGCGCCGAAATCTGGTTGTTTCCCTCGTTTTCCTGATCTGCTTCTTGTTCACTCAAGTGATTGTGATTGAATTCTTTTCGGTGAGGCAACATTGCAGGCGATTTTGGTCGATTTGGAGCTCACGGTACAATACTTTGTAGCCTCGAATATTTGGCGGGGGTTCTGTTCATATTTACGCCAAGGAAGACAATGAGACGAAGGCACTCAACGAGATTCAACGAGAGAAGAAGGCTCGACGCAATGAGAACCACGGTGACGAAAAGACGGAGAGAGTTTCTCGTGATGAAGCCAAGTGCGTATCCGTGGTTCCCTGGAAGAATTCCGACATGTGCTGACTGTGTTGTAGGATTGTTCACAGGAGAGCGTTCACGTGGGAGAATCTGAATTATCACGTTCCCGTGCCTGGCGGGACGAGAAGGCTTCTTCACGACGTTTGTGGTTATGTCAAACCTGGAACGTTGACAGCGTTGATGGGTGCCTCTGGCGCAGGTGCGTTCATGTTGTATTCCTTTTAACTGGATGTAACACAGGTCATAGGAAAAACGACGTGTCTCGATGTCCTCGCACAAAGGAAGAACATTGGTGTCGTTGCAGGTGATGTCCTCGTCGATGGGCGGCCGATTGGTGCAGACTTTGCGCGTGGAACTGCTTATGGTCTGCCTAGCGCTCCCTGAACTATTTGTATCTTCTAATTATATTCATAGCCGAGCAGATGGACGTTCACGAGGGAACAGCCACAGTTAGAGAAGCGTTGCGTTTCTCTGCATACTTGCGCCAACCCGCTGAGGTTTCTATCAAAGAGAAGAACCGATATGTCGAAGAGATCATTGAGCTTTTGGAACTCCAGGATTTCACGGAAGCGCTCGTGTTCACCTTGAGCGTCGAGGCACGGAAGCGTCTCACGATCGGTGTTGAATTGGCCAGCAAGCCAGCGCTTCTGTTGTTCCTGGACGAACCCACCTCGGGCTTGGATGCACAGAGCGCATGGAACTTGGTTCGCTTCTTGCGTAAACTCGCAGATCAAGGACAGGCCATCCTGTGTACCATCCATCAGCCCTCAAGTTTGTTGTTCGAGAGCTTCGACCGCCTCTTGTTATTGGAACAAGGCGGAGAGACCGTCTACTTTGGCGATATTGGCAAGGACTCGCAAGTCATTCGAGAATACTTTGCCAGGAATGGGGCGATTTGTCCTACTAACGTGAACCCTGCGGAATATATGCTCGAGGCGATTGGTGCTGGGCTCGCCCCCAGAGTCGGCCCCCGCGATTGGAAGGATGTATGGCTCGACTCGCCCGAATACAAGCGAGTGCGTGTTGAGATCAACGAAATCAAGGCTCAAGGTTTTGCTGTCCCCGTGACCGAAAAGGGTCAAACGCGTCCATGTATGTCGTGGATTTCCGCAATCGAGACTCCTACGACTGACCTTGGCTTCCCAGATGCGACATCCTTTTTCTATCAACTGCGCACTGTCATCAAACGGAATAACATTGCACTCTGGCGTTCTCCAGACTATGTATTCACCAGGTTGTTCGTGCACGCCTTCATTTCATTGTTCATCTCGTTGTCCTTCCTGAACTTGGGACATTCACTTCGGGATTTGCAGTATCGTGTCTTTGCAATGTGAGTTTCCAGTCTTTCTCTAGAGCAAGACAAATATTTAACGTATACTCTCTTCTAACAGATTTTGGCTTGTCGTGCTACCTGCCATTATCATGACCCAGCTTGAGCCCTTGTTCATCTTCAACAGACGTGAGCACAGTGGTAGCTTGCATACGTCGCATACTAAACCCGTCATTCATAGGCACCTTCATCCGAGAAGCATCGAGCCGCATCTACTCCCCATATGTTTTCGCCATCGCTCAGCTTATCGGCGAGGTCCCGTACTCAATACTTTGCGCAACTGTGTACTGGGTTCTGATGGTGTACCCCATGCACTTTGGGCAAGGTGCTACTGGCTTGAACGGGACTGGATTCCAGTTATTGATGGTTATCTTCATGGAGTTCTTTGGAGTTTCGATCGGTCAGCTTATCGCAGCGTTGTCATCGACCGTCCAAATTGCTGTCCTCTTCAACCCGTTCGTCACCCTGGTACTCACCTTGTTCTGCGGGGTCACCATTCCGTACCCGAACATGGCTGGTTTCTGGCGTGACTGGCTTTACCAGCTGGTCCCGTATACACGGACGCTTTCAGCGATGCTGTCAACCGAACTACACGGCTTGGTTATCCAGTGCGGTTCCGACGAATTCAACGTCTTCGACCCTCCCACAAACCAGACTTGTCAAGAATGGGCGGGCGACTTTGTCAGCGCCTTTGGTGGCTACCTCGATAATCCACTCGCCACTACCATGTGTCGCTATTGTCAATACTCGGTACGTTATTGTCCGTAAGGTTTTTTTTTGTATCTGACTTTACAATGAATAGGTTGGAGACGAATTCTTTACCCCGCTCAATATCTCGTTTGACAACCGCTGGCGTGACGCGTTCATCTTGTTTTCGTACTTTGTCTTCAATGTTGTCATGACCATTCGTGCGTCTCCACTTTATTCTATTCGTTCTTTCTCCGTCGTGGCTAATGTTTTCTTAGTTGCCTCGCGGTTCGTGCAGTACGCAAAACGGTGATAAGGGACTCTGGGAAGGGTGTATATTCATTAGTTTTCCTACACTTTCACGCTTCACGAAAATCATCGATTACATCACGGTCTCGACATGCCCAGGCGTGTTTCATTATATCTCTAGATACCTCCTGGAAATAGATAGTATTATGTATACAACATGTTAATGTAAACGTCGTAATCTCGATGCCTGTACTCTTTCCATTGCTTTCTTGCCTATAACACTCGAAGTGCATTTTAGTCGAATGCGTACATCGCGCTCCGATAATCAGTATCATACAAACTGCAACAGGCATCTATAGCTTGCTACACAAAAAAACGAGCCAACAACCGACCCATCAGCAAGGCGAGCTGTAACCGGATGCCTGTAAGATTTGTGTTGGTTAAACAATTAATCATCGTCAAATAATAATCGATTGCGTTGAGATGTACCTTTTATTTGGCGAGTTCTGCGCCAGAAACCGTTCCAATACGCGTCCCGTCCTTGTACGCATTTGAACGCGGGAACCAATCCAAAGAATCAGAATTTGACTTTCCACAGCAATAAAAAACCCCGACAAATATAATCTCGTATGCACTGGCGAGGTGAATTTGACTTGGGTTCAGGTCGACTTTATAAAATCCGACGTCCCCCTTGACGTTCCGTGCGATTGTTTCAAAGTGGGCCGACATCGTCATAGCCGGTTTACCCCAAAGTCCACAAAGAAGAGTTTGCCGATCTCGAGCTGTGATAGAGAAGTGTTTTTTTTTTTCTTCCTAGGTGTGGGGGATACGTACAATGGAATAGAACTGGACTTTGGACGTGACTTGTTCAACATTGGGCGTGATAACGGTGGGTCGTAGTTCAGTGTCTCTGGTGAGTCGGCCTAACATAGGGGTAAGAAGCAGGTCCAGTTTCAAGGTTCCCACGCTTCGGTCGCTATCGCTACTTGAAAACTTGAAAAGCTTTGCAAAGTCCACCGACGCTGCTACCTCCGTTTGAGAAACCAAGACAAGCTCGCACCTCCCCATTTGGCATGTCCTAAACCCTTCGTCATGTCACAGCTCGCTAGTGGCAAATTCTTCTAGATCGACTTTGACCCCAACCTGAATTCGTGTGGAGAGGCAGATCTTGTCCCGCTTGGGGGCCTGTCCCCAAGACAACGCCAGCCAGGACGGTCTCGAGTTTTGAAGCCGTTCAAGCTTCAACTCTATCAGCCGTGATTCAAAAATGAGACCGTTTCTAGCACCGGTTCTTACTAGTACTTGTGCATTCTCATCCGATACCCATGGTCCGAAGGGCCTCAGCGACGCTGAGTGTATCCCATGTCCACGTGTTGCAAGATTGACGCGCCGCGCCAGATGAAGTGATCCCTTGGGTGAGTGTTTTATTTCGATAATCGGAGAAAGCTTGCTGATCTGAGTCGGACCGCCATTGACTAGCATTACGTGACCGTCAATCTTGAACCTGAGGTGCAACGGAAGGAGTGGCCGAGGTCACTCCTTCCGCCGTACCTCATGCGCCATGTATCAGCGGCCGGCCGCCTCAGGATTGCAACGACAATGGTCACTGACGAAGCTGTAAGTTTATATGTTATTGGGTTGAATCCGCATCTAATGATTGCATGCAATCGGAAGTTTCGTCGAGTACTACGCTGCATCATGCCGTTCGTTCCGATTGCATTTAGGTTCTGGATAACCGACGGTCATGGCGAGCTGTGAAAAACAGGACCGTCATCTCGGCAGACCTGATCAATAGTAGTTTGCCGGAGACTTGCTTGTGTTCTGGTGGGGTATGTGTGTAGCTTTCTGGGAGGTTCCAGGTACTATGTGTGTCATGCTTGGTGACAGACAGGAATTGCTGGAAATAATTTATTGCGGCTTTGTAATCATCGATCTCTCATGGTCATTGCTGACAACATGTGATGCGCTGACAGATTGGCTCATGTGACTTGATGAAGGGAGGTATAAAAAGGATCCGCGGCTACGATCTCCACGACCATTCTCAATCACTTTCATCATGCCAGCTGTGTTACAAATCAAGTCTAAAGGCGAATTTGACAAGCTCGTACGTACCCTCTGTTCGATCTGAACCCGCGATCACCAATCATGCACCGTTTATGATAGCGCGAGAGCGGCAAGGTGTTTTTTATCGACTTCTACGCTGATTGGTGTGGACCATGCAAAACGATCTCGCCCGTCTTTGAATCACTTGCGAAGGAGGCCCCCGAGGCCATTGAGTTTTACAAGCTCAATATCGACGATGTTCAGGATGTCGCTCAGGAGCTTGGTATTAGATCTGTGAGTATTTACATCCTTCTTGTCGTCTCTTGGAGTGTTGACTGTACTTCAGATACCTGCGTTCCATGTTTACAAGGGCAATGAGCAACTTGAGACTTTTGTTGGCGCTAACCGCGCTAAGTTGACAGTGGGTCTTATGTGCAACATTGTATTGGTTCGGATGACTTTGACCATCTGTTATCCAGACACTCGTCCAAACTCATAGCACACAGTAGTGGATTGTAGCAATTGAATTTTTCGTTTATATTATGGTGTGTTTGTAAGAGTGACGCTGGTGTAACCCGTACCGAACAATGGCGTCAGATTTTTTGATACACCGATCGATCGGTCGATTCAAGTGAACAACTTCGACGATCTGCCCCTTCAAGTTGAAGGTTCTGAGCCCGAGTCAAGCATCAAATTTCAGTCGGTGCGCATAAGTCAAACAGTGCAATGAATCTGAATAAAGCCATAATGCGTGTTGGATCTAACATCAGAGACGGAGTGTGATGATCGCGTGATACTTAATAGACAATCAAGTGGATGTGATCAGTAGTAAGCAGGTATCAAGGATGTGTGTATGGGGAGCTGAAGCGTGAAGAGCGTCAAAGAGACGAGGGCACTGGACAGCTTGTCGCGGCAAGGAAAATCCGCCTCGTCCGCGTGTACATGATCAGACCACTAGTGGGTTTTCTGTGATCGCCCGAAAACCCGGTAATCGAGAAAGCGTACTCGATTGGCCAACCCATTCCTGTAAAAAGGTTGTCCTTGATCAGCCGTGTGAGCTGAACGATGCCCCCCTTCCATCGGCAGCAAGGGCGTCAATCATCCCTTCGGGTATAGGGTGTGAGCGGGTGCTAGAAAACAGTGTGCACGCAACTTCATCGACCTCTGTCTTGATTACTTCCTCCCGTGCCTCATGCCCGGCGTCTGCTGCATCCGATTCCGTACACGATTCCTGGCGCGTCATGAACCAAAAATTTCAATTCCTGAGACTTGTTTTGAATCTTGCTTGGGTGTTCAACGAGCGTGGTTATGTAACTGCGTGCGATCTTGTAGTATGTGGCCACAGCATCGAGGGCTGCATGAACTTCATCGAGGAGGATCGGAACACGGAGGATAGCATATGGACATATAGCTCCCTCGCGTCAGACCCTTTACATCGGCATATGAAGGAATGGTCGACCGAGTGTAGTAGACACAAAACGTGAGTCGTGATTGGTCGACGAACTGAACGGGGAAAACACGGAATGGGCGTCACGAGTCATTTCCTTCCAATGGACCGGGCCATCTTGACCACCAGCAACCGCCCTTGAAGTGTGAACAGGCCGTTCGTTCTGTATCCTTCTCTTGCGACACGCTGAGTGCTTGCGAGCGCCATGTGTACACCATTTATACGATCATTGAGTGTCCGGCGAACGACTTATGGGTTTTGAATGTTAGGCTCAATGATATATCTCAGAGAACTCACTCACGTTGTGGGTCTTTGCAACGGCACTGATGGTCTTACATATCCCATCAGCGAGACCTGAGCTCATATTCCTGGTCTGTAGTAGAAACTCGCTGACCTCGACAACGCGCCATCGAAAGTGATCATAACGTGCGACACGCGACAGTGGTAAATGAGCGTTTCGCAGATCATTTCAAGTTCCGCAAGTTCCGCCTCAGCAAATGCTTGCTTGGGCGAGCAGATACGAACTACTACTTACTACAATTGTTGTTCATTGGATTTTGTAGTTGAGTCTTGTTATTTTAGTGGAGTCCGAACTGGAGGTGGGTTGCAAAAAACTTATCGTGATCGCGCATGGATGTTCTGTGCTGCCCTGCTGCGCGTGCACGAATGAAAGTAAATCAAGTGCAATGCTCGACAATTGGCCCTTCAAACTTCAAGGTTCAACGGCGGAAAACCCATATTGCAAGATGCTAGCGTGCGTTATATCATTAAAGTAAGCTGCACATGGACGATTGGGTATAGATCATAAAACCGTGCGATGAATCATGGTCGTGAAGTAATGAATGTGTACTTTGGCCCAGTTACTGGCCCAGTAACCTGGACCGCTTCAATGACCGCCTGTCAAACCTGTACAGTACATGCCACGATCAGCACAAGTCACACAGAAAGGAAAGACACTAACCAGGCTCAGTTCAAGTGTCCAGACCCTTCTGGCCCATAGTTTGACCGGCTGACTGGGTTCCCCAGATTGTGCTAAATCCACCTCCAAACCATCCCACCAACATTTGCGCTGGCGGACGAAAACGTGAGTGAAACACGCAACTTCGCGGTCGTGAGACTTACTGCAGGTTTTCTCCAAAAGAGTAGGAGCTTTTGCGCCGTCGCCATTTGGTTATAGTCAATGGTGACAGGGCGTTCGCCACTTGGTGTTTGTGCATGATGTACGATACCCGTTTTCAGCAACACAAGGGCTATCGATGATATACAACACCGCGAGGGTTCCATGGCGCGAAAGCCCCACTCGTCGTCGCGGTTAAATCCACTATGATAAATCGTCAGGGAAAGATACGGAGGAAATCTTGCGTAATTTGAGTTACCTCATGCACAACATGTCAATGAGGTGCTGTTCGGCAATATTATTCTCCTTGTGAACGTTGCGCTGCAACGCAGTAAAGATGTTTCGCTTCTCCATGATATTGTGTCCACATCGACGTTTGATATCGAGAAGAGGAGTGTTGGCGATGCCGTGTTCGTCTGTGGCTGCGCTACTGCTCTTGGGGGGTATAGCGAAATATTCGAGTTCTTCTCGAAGCACAATGATGGCTTGTTTGCTGAGAAGTGGATTCTGAGAGGCGGAAGGACCAAAGTCAGAGGGCGACCCGTCCAGGAGATGCTGTTGGGCCGAAAACAGGCCAGGAGAACTTGCGGTCCCATAAAACGTGTCTGACGCATTTCGGAAGAAATCGAGGACGTATCCAAAGCACTCTGGATCAAACTAATAGCAGTTAAATTCAGCCAAGGTGAATATCCACGTGGGCGGAGCACCCGAGGATTGAAAACCCACGTCGACCGCGTAGACTTCCTCGTCCTCCTCGTTATCCCCACCGTCGGTAAATGCTGCGCTTTGTCGGCTGAGGACGAGCCCGTTTGGGAAGAGACAGAGAAGGACGGATTCAGGAAGGTTCATGATGGTTTCTCTGTCAACCGAGAAGCGCCTGCCGCGCAGGTCGAGGAGAAGCCTTGTGAGTAGCTGGGGCTGTAGGTTGGACTGGATTGGGACTTGGTGTTGGGAGACCTGGGTTATTGGCGACGACGAGATTGAGACCGACGCCATGGTGAGTGTGTGGTGGGAGGGTTGATCGACTGGTGAGTTGGTCTCACCCAAGCCTCGAGGCACGCAATGAGCCGTGTTTGGTCAAAACAAATAACTCGTGTACAACGTGTGCCCCCCCCGTTGAACAAGATTTGACTCAGAGGCTTTTTATTCAGTGGACACGTTGACTGGGGCTACGCCCGGTTGTTGGGCTGCGGGGAAAGGCGTTCTAACCACCGTTTGGCCGCCTGCGTTATCCTCGGACTCGGAGGTCTGTGCTCGCTTGATACGCCCTTGATTTTACATCAAATCGAAGCCGTTCGTGTCACTTCCGCTAGGCAGCATTTTCGTATTTGATATTCCGTTGCGCTTGCAGGGCTCGAAACGTCTGGTGCGTAGTGTGCGCACCTCATTTGTCTCACAACCTGACACAGTAGCCTCAAAGGGGCCATAGTTTTCCAATTGTCTTTCCGAATCAAGGGTATGAGTCTCGCCTCGAGTTTGGACCACGCGCCGTGGTGGTTGACACGCTGTGGCCAGGGACACTCCGCCTAGATCCTTATACCGCAATGAGCGAATCCCGATAACACAAAAAAACCTCCAGTACACAGACAAGTAGTGCCATCCGTAAGTCACATCTATATAAATGCTTGAGTCCTCACAAAATCTCAACCCTGTCGATGAACGGCTACAATCGCGAAACTGCAGTCATTCACCGCGATCCCCATAACCGTTATCAAGTCGCTTGATACATACTCAGGGTCTTATAAACGAGCCGCTGGATCACGACACGAGGGGTCAGCTTGCATCGCATGATCTCACGACAATTTGCTTACTATGAGTTGGGTTCCATCTGCACCCACAAGTTCGCCGATTTGAACTCCCTTCACGTATACTTTGAACGCGGGCAACTGATCGCGCGCCGTCATCAAAACCCTTTTCATCATCATCCAGACTCATGTCACAAGACTTACATTCCGAACGCCCAGTGCCAAGGGCACTTCTCGCACGTCCTCGATGTCAAGTCGGTAAAATTGTCCCGTCGGGTTTTGGGCCGCCAACTGGTCATATAGTTCTGTCATCGGTCCGCACACTGCACACCATTCGGCCCAGAATTCGATAATGGCGGGTCGTGTGCCGCTGATCTGGAAATGGCAGAGTCAATGGCGTTGCCGCGTCTTCGGAGACGAGCAACTTACTGCCGACTCGAATTCAGCCATAGAAGTAATATAGACGACAGTCATTGTGAAGTATGGATGTATGTGGATGAGAGCGGTTGAGAGAGGAGTAGGTTTTTTTTGTTGGTGATATTCGATTACTTTGCTTCGAGATTTTATACCCAGCTCGCTTGTCCTACGCCGTCGCACATCGTGTCTCAGCAAATCTTCACGTACCTCATCGTGTTCGCTCCACCCATCTATCGGGCGGATCCCAGATTCGAACGAGCAGCAGCATCGCTTTGAGCAAGAGGTACTAGAAGATGTGAGGGGTAGCCAGGCGGAACAGGCGTGCCTTCCATTCCAACCTATGTTGAACCATCGCAATGGGCTACATATTCTCCCATTGATCGTCGGACTGTTGAGAATTCCTGTTGCTGGTTTTATGACGTATTTTCGGTCATTTCATCTGAATCACCGATCCCCCGACCTCGATGGGATCTATTGCAAAACCACCACTTACATTCTTGCACGAAATTGCAGATAGGACATTAGCGGATCATTGACACTTATGGTTGAATATCCCTCTTTCAGATTTTCCAAACATTGCGGTCATTTTAGACCGAAATTGGATGACAGGATGATGACTGACTTCCTGCGCTCCACGGTGGGCCGGATGTCGCGCACGAAACACGAATGAGGAGAATAGGACGGCCAGTGCTGCCTTGTTGTCACTGTTTTGAATGAATATGACCACGTTGGTCAGTTGATCTTGTTTGATGGACCTGCCTGACAAAAAGTTGAACCTTCCAGTCACATTTGGCAAATCGTGCGTTTCTGTTGAATGGCAATGCCGAAACTCAAACAGGGGACCACCTCATGGTCGCCAAGTTTGGTACTAGAGTACGCGCCGGCGTACGAAGTTGCTTCTTTTGATAACTGTGCGAGGCGTTGCGCCACAATGCACTCTCAGCTTGGCACCAGAAACGCCTTGGTGTGTTATCCTTACCAAAGCACGGTACTATAGTTATAGCACTGCAGAGTCGTTTATGTTTGAAATTCAGTGATGGTTATGGAAGAGGTATGCTTCGCATCCTTGCTTCGATCTGCGGAGTGATCAATTGGACAGTATATCAGAAACAACAGTCGGGGAATCTGCGTTCCACATGTCACCGAGATCACGATCTGGCACGTGTTCAGGCGATATGATTTTCAACAGAGACAAAAAAACACCCACGGAGGTTGTCATCCTCGGAAATTGGGCTTGCAAGTGTCGTGATCGGTTTTTGTAATTTAGGTGGCCATTTTTTATCTGTTTCGCTCGGATGCGCACTGTCCCTAGGATGGGTGTCTTGATGTAGACCCGGCGGCGACTTCACGCCAACTAAGGCATTCGGTCATGTAAGTATCTCTGGATGGATGACTCGTGGTAGAGGTAAGGCGAATGCCCTTCGCCTTACACCCGCTCATCGGAGTTCGTTCAACGGGCGTTTTCGTTTTCTGGTCCGTCTTATCAACACCATATTCCAATCTGACATGCCATTTTTTGTTTTTCCTGTGATTTATTTTGTTAGCGCTGTGTCCTTGTACGTGCTTCCGAGGTTCTCGCCTTCAAGTTCAGAGAGAATTACAATCACTCTTGAAATGAAGTGGAGCGCTCCGAGCGATCTACCCATATCGCCTCGGTAACAGTTGAATAAAAAATGAAACCGTATATTACGCATCGCGGATATATGGTTTCTGGTGAATTGATGACGATAAAATGCCCGCTTTTGCTTATCGGCGATGACCAAGGCAAGCGGACGTGTGCAACAACCCTGGCCTGCTTTTCGGCTAAAGGATACGTATCCCATTTTGCACAATCATACACGTCGCAGGGCAAGTCGTTCGTGAGACAAGCTAGGATCGATGATGACTCTCCTCGTCGGCTCTCCGTGGACTCGGATAAAGATCAATTAAAAGATCAGTCGGTGAGAGAGGAAGACAGACGAAATTAGAAGTGTGGTATAGCTGTGCAAACGCCGTCCTGGAGACAACGTGTTGGTCGCACTGCTTCTCCATTCCTTGTGTCAGTTTACCTCGGAGCAAGGTTGGTGGCACTGTCAGCAGTGTCTAAAGTGTATTACGTACACGACAGTCCGAGGCTTCGCAGAACGAAAGTTGTGTTTATTTACCTAAAGGAACAAGAGAGCAAGTAACCATAACTCAAATGACGTGCGCGACGACACTGACATGAAACGTGGAGGTAGACAACATCGCTTGAGCTTCCGCATCGATGATATCATGGAATGATCTGACGCCCCCTTATTCAGACACTTTGCAGGGGCCCAGGGGGATGCGCACTGGCAAAATGGGTCAAAGGGGGTAAAAGAAACGCGTGGCAAACGCGTGCCATGCCATGGGAGACGCGTGTGTTTCTCACCACTGATGTCATGACGCCGCATCATGATGGAGAATTGACTCTTTTTCGATCGTCTCGGAGGTCCTGAGGGTACGCGTCAAGTTGATGCGGCACCTGCAACAAGGTTGGGAATGCGGGGGTGCGGATGAATGACGTCTGTGGCTGCCCCGGCATTACATACTTGACACTACACTGACACAGTAACAATGGAAGATGGCACACACAAATCGTACCATCTGTGGAACATGCGACGAACATATGTCACACTGCAGAAGTACCAGCCTGAGTTGGACTCCATTGGCAGTGATGCGCCCTACCTCCGATGCCCCGGAGATCGGAAATCGCCACGTTGAATGCTATAGCATTCACTGGCACGTTATACTTGATGGAAATAGATTGCTTGGCAGTGGCGAGATGTAGGTGTGACAATTGGAGTCGCGTGTGCACTAACATGAAGGCAGAGAACTCAAGAATGCGGCAAGTTGTTCGAATTTGAACTCAGGTTGCACTCTGACTCCAGCAGGCAGCAAGATGACTGACTTGTTTCAGTACTATTCGCCGGCGGAACCCATCGCATGCTGGCCACTGGAAGAATCACTCTCACGCACACCCGGGCCAGTGACCGCAGGTGCCTCATCAGGCTTCTACTGTCTATTACTGGTCGTTGGTACGTACAAAGACTCTGAAATCTTGACGTCTCGGATGAGTTACTAGGGTGACCTGGCCATCCTCCAAGGATTCCATTGGGGTTGTTGACCTTTTGTCTACTAGTACACATCAGAACACACGACGCCGCAGCGCGAGCCTGAACAACCGACAAATGCCCACATCCGTCCGAATCACGGCAATCCAAACACGAGACTGGGTAGGATCTGCCAGTCACGGTAGCCCGGCAGCTTCTAATGATACGAACCCAACTAATTCACTGACTCAGACATTATCATAGTGCTCAGATCGGCTCGAAGATGCATGGACCAGTGATGTCCACGATCGAGGCCCTGGCCCTTGTGTATGGCATGTTGACAATTTGAACTCGGGCTGTCAAAACTATTTCCGCGAGTAACGTTGAACATATTGTCGTCCTGTTTGTTGCCCGCACTAATCAGACGCTAGTGACAGGTTGTTCCCTTTTGGATGTTCAAGTGCCCATCCCGAGTCTTCTGTCCGAGGAATTGCAAGTTATCAAAGATATGGCCTCGAAGATCGCCGTCAAATCGATCTTAGGTTCCCGCTTCGATTACCATATGTTACCGATGACAGGTTTGGAGGAACCCATGAGTTCGTCGTCTCAAGAATCCAATGTCTCCTTCGAGCATTTAACACGTTACTTCTTATGCCACGCTCAATTTACATCGAACGTTGCACAAGAGTTGTCTTGGCCTAGTTTCATCGCGTTACAATCACTTCTCCAATAAGTTTCGTCTCATGGAATGAACATGAATGTACTTGCAGTAACTTATTAATGAACCTGATATGACTACTTCTCCGCCATGCCAGGACCGTCCTCCCTGAACATAGTGCATCAATGAGATTGACCGGACGCCGACAGAACGCGGTGCCAGTGAAGAAGACAATATAATGATGGATTGAGGAGATTTGCAACTCGACGGAAAGCTGTTACTTGATGCCGCCTCCTGCAATGGTTGGTCACCGCGGGTGGGAATCTATTAACGACAACCAAGTGACCGTGTACATATGCCACGTTCTGCTCCTCCATTAGAGAACCGGGGCAGGTGGTATCTGCCCTTGAATATGCCAAAGTGTGTGGGCACTGATTGGCCAAATACTTGACTCGGATTTGATTGCTTGAGAAAATTATCGTGGTGTTGCATAAAAGCCAGCAGAGCGGGAGACCCGACATGAAAATTCCATCCAATATCCAGACAAATGAAGCCCCACAAAGTAAAAGTAATGAGGTACGATGGCATCACTATGCCAGCAAATTACCCTGAGGGGTGATGATGCGATGATACCCCTGGGCAAGTCATCAAGAAACCTGTGAGTTACTAGTGAGTGTTACAAAGGGGATGCCCATATATAGCCCGCAGTGCAAAGGTACCGACTCACATGCGAACTTTGCAATGTAGACAAGTATAACTTGGGAAGCACAAGCACCGATGCGGGGAAATTAGTTGGTCCGGCGTCTGTAAGCGAGAATGATTAGCGTGAGCCTGCAACCTCAATAATGACGCGCCTAGGATGACAAGGTTGCCCCATGGGCACCTACATGATGGCTAAACGGTCCGAGAAGAGTCGTGTTTCTGACCATAAGTGGGGTTTTGTCAAGGCCTCAAAAGAACACGCTGCATGACGCACGAATGACGTTCCGATTGAATCGGTGCGCCTATCGTACCTTGCAACCGGAGGGCGTAACGATGCAGGCATCCACCCAAATATCATCAATATCGTTGAATAGTCAGCAAACTACTGCCCTGTGTTACAGTGCACTGGCCCAAGAACCCAAAAAAGCAATCCGCCCTCAGGCTGCTCATGCCCGTGTTTGGGTTGCCGTTGCTTGCTGCCAACCGTTCGTAATGCACGTTTCCACCGCATGCTCGGCCAAAAGTACAGCAGAAAGTGTGTTGAATACAGTAATAATATAATTTTTTGGTGGTAGCTGAACGGCGAGTGGCGGATGACCGGTTCCCATTCGGCCACCCGTTCACACCTTGTCTGTCTTTCTCACCTTGCCGCTCTTTTTCTTTCGGGCAAGCGGGTCCTCCCCCCCGCTGTTGCACCATGAGCTATCCACAACAACAGCAGCGCCCCACCCGGCTTAGCCGTCCCCAGCCTCCCTCTTACCCCATACAACAACAACCGTATTCCCAGTTGTCGCCACCGCAGCCAATGTCACCGCCTCAAGTTCCATATTACACACAACCCCGCCCTGTGCAGTCCAACATCTCTTTTCAGAATACGGAACGTGGTGACCGGCAAGGTGTTCTAGACGCCCCTCGTCTGCGAACAATGCCCTCTGCATACCAGAACCAGTTCTCTCCACCACACCCAGATGAAGAGTCTGCCGATTTTTTGGACCAAGCCAGGATAGGCAGGAAGAAGAGTCTCGTCAAACCCGACAGGGAAAAGATCGAACCTGGCCATCGCCAGTGGCATTACCGAACCCATGTCGAGCAGATGGCGGAAGATACCAGAGTGGGCGTTCAACCCTCGAGTAAGTGATCTCCCCAAGACACGACGCCGTGCCTCTAACCCCCGTCCTATCATCCAGCCACTGGGAATTACCCGCAGAAACTTCGCCGCGGAAAATCATTGCTTGGGCGGGAGGAGGACGTCCAAGAGTCGGGTCTTTCACTCTTCAAGCGTGGGGCGACTTTACGCCGAAAACGCCCACAGTCCACTCTGTCAACTCCTCCCGCGTCTGATGGTACTTCCCGAAAGTGGCTTGATAAAATCGGCCCTGGACCGAAGGATTGGTGGTTCATATACTGCTTTATCCTCACATGTTGGATTCCTCCCTTTGTACTCAGCGCATGTGGTGCGTGACGTTATATTGCTCCGTGTCACGACCCTTGCTCATGTCAACAGGTATTCGGTCCCCCGACCAACAACGCGCATGGAGGGAGAAAATGGGTTTACTCGCTATCATCTTGGTGGAAATGGCTGCTGTCGGTTTCATCACGTTTGGTTTCACAGAAGCAGTATGTGGGGCCCCTCCCAATCGGTTTCATGAGGGCCAAATCAGTAATACCTCGGTAATCATTCACGGCTACGACTACGAATTCGCGGCTTTCAAGCACCCTGCTGTCGGAGAATTCAACGGTCAAACGAATCCGTTGACCGTTGGGGGCTGGAATCTAGCGTCAAATGATGCAAGCTTCTTGTTCCAGAATGTCAACCAAAACTGCCTAGGCTACATCACTCTGGCTAGTGGGTCGCCTATCAACGTGACTGGAGAAAATTTAGATTGGTACTTTCCGTGTAATGTCTACAATCCGCAGTCCAACGCGGTCAACACGACTGGCTATGCAGACAGCACAAATTGCCATGTATCTTCCCAGGCTAGGCAAGGACTCGCAGGCATGTCACCCCTTGGACAGGTATACTACACGTGGAATGATGTCGCCGCAACGGATCGTAACCTGGCAGTGTTCGAATCGTAAGATTGTCTTATTTTTTTGCTTCGCTGTCAGGATTGACCTCGGGTACAGAAATGTCCTTGACCTCGACCTGCTTAATTGGCTCAGCACTTCCTATGTCCAGTATCCGTCAATCTTTGACGATATGAAAACAGCTTCGGGTGTATACAACGGCAAAGACATCACCATGGCGCTCATGCGCGCTGGCGATCATCAGCTCGGTAAATGTCTCGAGGACATCGTTACCGTCGGGTTCATCGACAGTCAGACCATCGGC
Organism: Aureoboletus auriporus; assembly: GCA_038089615.1. NCBI lineage: Eukaryota > Fungi > Basidiomycota > Agaricomycetes > Boletales > Boletaceae > Aureoboletus > Aureoboletus auriporus. Next base: position 83,722 of record JBBPLF010000052.1, read on the forward strand.
TGCGTTGCCTCGGATGTCGTTCTCTACCTTTCCCTCATTTTTATCGTCGGTGTTGTTTTCATTCGCTTCGGCATGGCCGTTCTGTTTGCGTGGTTTTTCTCTTGGAAACTCGGCAATTTCCCCCGCGAGACCTACGAACAACGGATGAAGCGCGCCGAGGAGATTGAGGCCTGGTCCAACGATATCTACCGACCCGCACCAAGCCAGTACCGTCCCAATGTTGGCAAGGGTGGTCTACGTCCTGGCAAGGCCAATAAACGTTCAGTACTCCCTTCTACCTCTCGTTTTACTCCGGTCGAGAATGCGCCGAAAGGTCCGAATCCCCGTCCGTCGACAGCCTATGGCTTACTCGATGTTCCGAACAAGCGGGGTACCACATACTTGACGCCGAGATCTGCAAAGGGATCGCCTCCTGACTCTCCTGCTTACCGTTTCTCGAAGAGCACACCATCAGTCGCTGAATCATCCATGCGTACATTTCCAGCTCGCCCCTCATTCATAGACACGCCTTGCCCCTTCCCACTCCAAAATGTCGTTCCTCAGCCTCCTCCCGACTTCGAACCATTCAACTTCCCCCTTGCCCATACCATCTGTCTTGTCACTGCATACTCCGAGTCTGTAGAAGGTCTACGGACGACCATCGATTCGCTTGCCACCACGGATTATCCTAACAGTCACAAAGTTATTCTAGTTATCGCCGATGGTATGGTCAAGGGTGCAGGAAACACGCTCGCGACGCCCGACATTTGTTTATCCATGATGAGGGAGTTCGTCATTCCGCCTGAAGAAGTTCAGCCCCACTCTTACGTTGCTATCGCGGATGGTCACAAGCGGCACAATATGGCTAAAGTTTACGCCGGTTTCTATGACTATGATGATGCTACAGTTGAACGTACAAAGCAGCAACGCGTTCCGATGATTCTTGTCGCCAAAGTGGGCAACCCACTCGAGGCTAGCGACAAGAAACCTGGAAACCGTGGCAAACGTGATTCTCAGATCGTTCTTATGGCGTTCCTTCAAAAGGTCATGTTTGACGAACGTATGACAACCTTCGAGTACGAGTTCTTCAACTCGATGTGGAGGGTAACAGGCGTCAGTCCCGACCGGTATGAACTAGTACTGTGTGTGGATGCCGATACCAAGGTGTTTCCTGACTCGTTGACGCGCCTCGTTTCGTGTATGGTTGTGGATGTTGAGATCATGGGGCTCTGTGGTGAGACGAAGATTGCAAACAAAACGGACAACCTTGTTACCATGATGCAAGGTAAGCGGAAGCTCGATCCACTTCAGCGCTTGCTCACAATGTACGTCAAGTCTTCGAGTATTACATCTCGCACCACTTGACCAAGGCCTTCGAAGCTATGCTTGGTGGCGTCACCTGTTTACCAGGTTGTTTCAGTATGTATAGAATCAAAGCTCCCAAGGGCGACACTGGTTATTGGGTCCCTGTCTTGGCCAACCCAGACATTGTGGAGCATTACTCGGAAAACGTGGTCGACACGCTTCACAAGAAGAATCTGCTCCTCCTGGGCGAAGATCGGTACCTTACCACCCTATTGCTCAAGACCTTCCCTCGACGAAAGAATATGTTTTGCCCGCAAGCAGTTTGCAAGACCATTGTCCCTGATTCCTTCCGCGTTCTGCTGTCACAACGACGCCGTTGGATCAACTCGACCGTTCACAACTTATTTGAACTGGTCCTCGTCCGTGATCTCTGTGGTACCTTCTGCTTTTCGATGCAGTTCGTCGTTGGGATGGAGCTATTGGGTACGCTGGTTTTACCGGCTGCTATCAGTTTCACGCTCTATCTTATCGTCATCTCGATCATTCCAAATGGTCCCGATACGCTCATTCCGCTTATCCTATTGGCGTTTGTCCTCGGTCTCCCGGCTGTTCTGATTGTCATCACGTCACGCAAGATTGCCTACCTTGGATGGATGATTATCTACCTGTTCACTCTTCCGATATGGAACGGCGTCCTTCCTGCGTATTCGTACTGGCACTTTGACGACTTTTCCTGGGGTCAGACACGTAAAATTGCTGGGGACAAGGGTGGCGATCATGGTGACAAGGAGGGAGAATTCGATTCTTCTAATATCGTCATGAAGCGATGGGCCGAATTTGAGCGGGACCGTCGGTGGAAGAATGGTGTACAGTCGCGCGACTCCACTCTAGATAAAACGTAAGTCCATATCTCTTTTACCATCTTAATGGTTGACAGTTATGGTATCAATAGTAATAGATATTCGATGGCTTCAACTTCGGACATCAATCATGCAACTTCAAATTGGGGTCCTGAATCATCTACTTCGGAATCTTCACCTTCAGTACCTTATGGAGCAGGCCAACGACACGATAGTAATGCCACATCGACGTTCCCCACTGCGTTGTCTAGCAGCAGGATACTTGCGTCTGCTGCTTCTGCGTCGTCGTCAGTCGGAATGTCCCGGTCGAGCGAGGATGTTACTTACACTTCCGACATGGGATCGATTTCGAACCAACGCCTGGTTTCCAGTCCTCAAGATCAATATAGTGACGCCTACTCTGAACCTCAAGTGCCGCGTTACCCCCAATTTGACGCCCAAGTTGCCCGTACAGTTGGAACCAATGGTGCTGTTCTTCGTCACAATCCTACCGTGTCTAGTCACTACCCTGGGGAGACCCAAAACCCGTTCCGGCCCTCAGAAGTGCAAGCGGTTGCATATGATGATCACTATGGTGGGTATATCACAGAGCCGGAGGAGCATATACCCAGTCAACGACAATCTCGCGGGGTGAGCTTGTCTGACAATGGCCCAGTGCCTGGTCCGGATGGTGTACGTCGAGTTGCAAGATCAAGGCGGCCAACGTCACAAACGCCTCAGAACCGGTATTCACGCTCATCGACGGCGTACAACCTACCGCCCGGGGCTGCACCGCCACAACCTGGAACTGGGTACGGGGGTGGATACTAACCAATTTTAGTTGGACATTTCGACGAAACCTGTCTCTCGGGTGCTATCCTATACCATGAGCTCAGCGATGCTTGGACGACGCTTTGCACCTGGACGCACGCTTGACTGTCATGTACTATACATATGATACCTCACGACATTTTTCTCTTATATTATCCCCTCGTTTCGCCGGACAGTCTTTTCCTACACACGACTTCTCTTCCTCTTATCTTACGCGCGCGCGCACACATACATCTCTCTTCTTACTCGTGACAAATCGCAAGAATAACATTTCTGTGGGTTTAATCCTATATACGTCTTGGCATATCATGGGTCTTCGTACTTTCTTGATTCGTTTGGTTTTATTTCTTCGTCACGAATAGTAGGACTCTACATAGGAGTGCTGGGACTTGAATTAGAGAGACAGTATGTGGAAAGGGAAAAAAAAATAGCATATGACTCGAAACAAGTGAGTTTCTTTTCTGCTTGGCAGTTTGCAGTGCTGGATACGAAACTCGAAAAGTCAATAGTAAGTAAGAGCTCCTCCGGTATCTCTAGGTTAGGATATGTTATGGTAATACAAGCTACCCAGTGTTAGCAGCACAGCCCACAGAGCTGAGTCTCAACTTCATCTGAGGTGTGTGTCATCCTCAAACTGACCACTTGAATGCCACCATTACAAGTACCATCCCTTGACATGCTCTGACCAGAGCAACGACAATGGATCCTCCACCATATCACACTTCTGTTTAACATCATCATCATCACCATTGTTAATGCTGGGTGTCAGAATGTAGCACAGTGTACACTTGAAGTAGTATGAAAACTTGTTGTGGGCAAAGCAATAGAGAGTCTCACTACCCAATGCACACACTTGGGACTTGTGGTTGTGCTAAGTAACAATGCTGAATTGCATAGAACTAGCTAAGGAATACAGGGTAGAATGATGGCTACTTATACCATCTAAGTGCTGCATAGTCCTACATATGTGTGCAGTAACAGCTGTGTTGCTGTGTGCTGTGTAAGGCTGTGGCCGCAGTTACATAGCTATGTGATGGGAGTTAGGGGAAACAAGGTATTGCATCAAGAAGGCAATGCCAAGGAGAGGTAAGTAGTCCATTGGGGTTCTGAAACACAAATAGTCAGAGAACAAGTATGGAATGTGGTTCTGAAGGGTTCTGAGTGGTTCCCTATGGTTCCAATCGAAGATGAAAATGGTAAACATGGTTTTGAAGGGTTCCTAGTGGTTCTCTGTGGTTCCAATCAAAGATGAAAGTATTAGGTGTGATTCCAAAGGATTCCAGTATGAAGGCAACATGATTAGAAAGGTGGAGATGACAAGTGTCTGACAAAGACACAAGGGGAGACAATGAGTTCATAGATATAAGGAAAAGACAAATCATAGGGGGAAACTGTAACAACCATCACCAGCATCAGTGTTGTTGCTTTTGAGCAACCTCCCCACAAAGATCCAGAACCATATCACACATCCACCCTGTCTGGTGAAGGTGTTAGAATTACATGGATGGACGTAACTCCAGCAAAGTCTGGAGCAGAGTCTCGGTGGGACTTGGCTTCAGCATATGTGCTGCACCCTTACTGAATCCAAAGGTCCCAAATTTGTCAGAGGTCAGAGGTCACAAGAACTGTTAGGCTCAAGTGTAATGAAGGGGAAGACAGAGATGGAGATTGGATGGGGACTGGGAGGTCAAAGCAAGGAGAGGAAGGTGGTTATTCAATTCAGTATTTAACTCGATATTCAACTGAGGTCACAAAGAGAGTACAGAGGGGTTTATATACGGAGGGCAAAAGGATCTAAGATATGAAGTCATGTAAATATCTCGGAGGTAGGTACAGAGCAAGAATGTATAAGGGTCAGAATGACAGACAGAGAATGGAGGTGTAAGTACGGAATGACAGAATGGAACAGGGAGAAGTGACAGTCAGGGAAATAAGGGACGAGTGACAGAAGTAAAATGGAGTATGTACATGTATGAGATGACATCAGAAGAGTATAGAAGTATAAATGAAAGGGTCTGGAGAACAGAGATATCTGAGTGTGTGAGATTGTGCTGGAGTTGTCGCAGGATATCCAGAGTTGTGTTGCAGTGGCTGGAGTTGGACTTGGGTGAAATCTGGGATATGACAGAAGGATGGTTAGTGAAACTTCTCACAGGCCATTCAAAGCATATCTGCAATGAGCTTGACATATATGCGGATACATTCAACTATTTGATCTCATTTCTCAAACGTCACGGGTATGTCAACTCAAGGTATGTATCCCTAGAAGAACAGGTAGCCATTTTCCTCTACACCTGTATCACTGGTCTCTTGGTGACATATATTGCAGAATGCTTTTAAAGATCAAATGATATGATATCAACATAAGTAATATATATTTGGCCCCTCTTCTCATTGACTTGGTCTTTACAGATACTTTTGAGTAATGGTTGACATCTTTGGATCTGAACCCTTCTATACCACCTATGTCACACTTTTGGATACTTCAGCCCCCTCCAAGATCTGCTCCAACCCCAAGTTTTGGCCTTATTTCAAGGACATTGTTGAGGCTATTGATGGTAGTCACATTCCAATTTCCCCACCCAAAAAGCAAGCCTCAGCATATTAAAACTGCAAAGGTTTTTTTTATTGCAAAACTGCCTTTTTGTATGTGGGTTTGACTTTGACTTCAAATACACACTTGGTGGATGGGAGGGATCAGCCTTCAACATTTGAGTATATGAAGATGTGCTTGAACATGGCCTGACCATTCCTGATGGGAAATATCTTCTTGGGGACCTTGGTTACCCTTACAGGGGTAAACTACTTGTTTCCTATCAAGGTGTGCGATACCATTTGGCAGAATAGGGCTGGGTGAGTGTTCAGTAAGATTCATTTTGTGTCATTTTGAAATGATTTAACTTGAGCTAGGCCTTTGACTAAAGAAGAACTTTTCAATTTGCAGCATGCAATATTACGAAATGTTATTGAGCAGGCTTTCAGCATCCTGAAAAATTGGTTTCACATCCCTCTACTACCCTCAAGATATCCTCTTGACATTCAGATTCACCTTCCTGTTGTGTTATGTATCTGCCCTCCATAACTTCATATGCTGTTATGAATCCATTGACAATACTGATATGAGCAAGGATGCTGATGAAGAGGAGGAAGATCCTGAGGACATTGTCCTACCATTGTGTGACAGAATTGCTGATGAAATGTGGGACACCTATACAGATCTCAGATGCAAACTGGATGAAGACCTGGTTGACTTGGAGATTGATCGTGATCTTGACACTGGGATTGATTTTGGTGATGTAGGGGATCGTGATAACAATGGTGATGAGGGAGGTGATATGGACACAGACACTGAGGAACATGAAGTAGATTAGTGATGCTGACATGAACTGCCTGAAAACCAATGCACTGGCAGATGGTAATGTTGATGGACACATACATGCAACTTGAATTTGTGCTACATATGTATGCTTATGACACTGCTACAATTGAAGTACTACACATCATGGGATTGAGTCTGATCATAATGAAAGTGTTTTGCATCATCCTCATATGTATAAAGAACCATACCCCAAAGGAAAACTAGGCTCATTTGACTGAAAGGCATCAGAACTTGAACTACCTGCTGCTGGCTCTGAGTCGACCATGATATATGTGCTGTCAATGTGTGATTGAGCAAAGCTTGTATGAGAATCTGAAAAAAAAAGTGGATCTGACAGTGGCTGCCAGTCATGGCATATATAAAGCTCAAGCTGAGTGCTGGTGGGCTGAGGATCAGAAAAAAAAGGACATACCTGACTGGCCAGTATCATTTTGCACAAGAAGAGCAGGTGAGGGAGGGGGAGGAAGCATGAGAGCAGGTAGCTGAGTAGGCCCAAGCATTGGCAGCTGACCATACTTCTCTTGATACCAAGTGTACACAAACACTTTATGAACCTCAGAGTCTGTCAACTATAAATACATACGACAGAGATTGGGATTGTTGAGGAAAGAGTAGGCAAGTTTGCCATGAATGTCAGCAGTGAAGAGATGCAAATCATTGTTAAGCATCATTGAAACATCACAAAAATTGTCAGGATGTTCCCAGGCCAGTGTTAATGATGGGTGTTTGGAACATAGCACAGCGTATACTTGAAGTAATATGAAGACTTGTTGTGGGTGAAGCAATAGAGTTTTACTACCCAAGGCACATACTTGGGACTTGTGGAGTGCTAAGTAACAATGCTGGATTGTGAAGAACTAGCTAAGGAATACAAGGTAGAATGATGGCTACTTATACTACCTAAGTGCTGCATAGTCCTATGTGTGCAGTAACAGCTGTGTTGCTGCATGCTGTGTAAGGCTGTGGCCACAGTTACATAGCTTATGTGATGGGTTTCGGGAATCAACCCGAACGTGGCAGGTTAAGGGATTACGAAGTGTGGGAATACTCACACTTCAGGTGGAAATCCTGGAGTAGTAATCAAGAGAATATAGAGCCTCCAACTAGAGAGTCAAAGGTAGTGTAGTCGGGTGGAGGTGG